>CAJQZJ010015786.1:4627020-4641701 GCA_907164525.1 Lophiomys imhausi | reverse complement strand
GTGTGTGTGTGTGTGTGTGTGTGTGTGTGTGTGTGTGTGTGTGTGTGAAGTCACTCCCATTTTGTTTTGAGCCTTTTGAGGAGGGTCTTGTTGAAGTTTTCACTCTGCCTGTTCTGAAGTAGCTTTTTCTTACCATGTTCCAGGCTAATGTGGAAAAGTTTACTCGTGGGTTTGATTCAACGCCATCTGTTTCTATGGAAACCCAGGCTGCTATAGAGAGGCAATTCCATACTCCTACTGCACAGCCCCGCACCTTTCACTAGCAGTTTTAAAGTAGCTTTTTGCCATCTCTGTGTATTAACCTTTGGCTAGCAGAATATTGTGGATTCCAGAATATGCATGTGTGAGGAATTCACAAAGGACCAAATGCAGAGTTAATTGACACAAGATGATCTCTACACACACAGACCTATGTACCTTTTTTTAAATTTACTTTTATTTATTTTGCATTTATTTATTTAAAAGATTCCAATGCTGTTTCTAGTCATAAACACAGACATCGGGGTTCTTGTCTTTTTTTTAATAATTTATTTTTTATTTCTTCAAGTTACATCTCAATAACAATCCCCTCCCTACACCCCCCTCCATTCCCACCCCTCTACCCTCCTCCCCCTCAAACCCCCATCCTCTTCTTTTTTTTTTTTTTTTTTTTTTTAGTTTAAGGTATTTCTTTCTCCCCCCAACAGCTCTCCCTTTCAGTCCAACAAATGGTTCTTTCTCTTATAACTATAAATACAATACAAAACAACAGAAATAAATAGCCCACAATTATGAGAGTTATATGGCTTAGCATACATTCCCAGTGTCCAGTCCATATGTATTTGTCACCTGACTTTAACATTCTACTATCTAACCATCTCCATGAGTTTAAAGTTCTATATCTGACTCGGCTTTCATACTAACTTGCATCACAATTTTAAAAACATCTTCTTAGATCCAGAACACCCTCTTGATTCCTAAACAACTCAAAATTTAACTATGAGACTCTAGCTATCTATTCTTCAACCACCTCAGAGACCTGAGAGGGATAAATATATCTGATTATATAGGAAGTGCAGGGCCTGCAGCTTCCAAAACTAAGAAATGACATACCAGTGGCTGCCTGGACAGTTCCCATTTTCTCTCCATACATTACAGCATCAATCTTCAGCCATTTGGCCCCATTTCTCTGACAGACATTGATTGTAGAGCAGGGATTATGAAAGACTTACCTACCCTGTCTTGGCAGAGCTAGGCTGTCGACTTACCTGCTTCCAAGTTTTGTCCTTTTTGGACAGCAGTCTGTCTACAAGACCTATGTACCTTAAGACAAACTTGAGTTATCTAAGAAAGGTCTAGCATGCCAAAGGAGAGAGTACCTCCAGTCCAGTGATGAGACACATCCTGAGGTGTCATTCAAGCTCTGATTGATTGTCAGTGCCAGCCGCAAGCTTGGGGGAGTCTGCAGAGACGTGTTATTCCTGAGTTAGACACTCAGACCAAACTCACACATTCAGTCTCTGGAATGGACTCCCAAGAGCTTCACTAAGTAAGGCCACTGCTACAGCAAAAGTTCATGTATTGATAATTTAATCCCCCAATTCATATGCTAATACAATTTGGATGGGGTTCTTTGGGGAGGTCCTTAGGATTAGATACAGTCATGAGGGTGTGGCCTCCCTGATGGTATTAGTGGCTTTGCAAGAAAAGGAAGAGAGACTTTTCCTTACACATTTGCTTTATCTTGCCATGTGATATTCTTCTTCATATAATGATGCAGTAAGAATGCTGTCATCCCATGCCACCATCTTGATATTGAACTTTCCAGCCTCTCGAACTGTGAACCAAATAAGTCTCTACTCTTTATATATTACCCAGCCATTGGTTTTGGCTTATAGCAACAGAAAATAAATTGATAAGGTATTAATACTTCATAAATTATCTTGTGTATCTTACACATGTATATTACGTGTACATATCACACAGAAAAATGTTGGAAGAAAGCACACCAGAAACATTAGTTTCTATAAGTGATGGAGTTATTGGAGATTCTTTTTTTTTTAATTTATATTGCATTACTGTGTTTTCCTTTTGTTTGTTTTGGGTTGTACCCATAAGCCTAAAGATCTCTCAAGAGGGAAGACTGTGCCAGGTGCTAGACAGGTTGACACAATGTTAGTAGTTCCTTTGATAGTGACATACCAATTCTGACATAATAGCTGGCGTTGTTTCAAATACCTTGAAACAAACATTTTAGTGGCAACAAAATCAAGTTCATAATGAAAAACTTAGTGCACTGTGAAGAGCACAAAGACCCACGGAGATACTCACCCATGCCTTCACAGCTCACAGGGAAGGACTGCCATTAACATCTGGGATTGACTCAGTCAGGGCTGTCCAGCTGTCTCTAGAATATGCTTAACCATGGAAGTCCCTCAGTGATATCTCTGTGGAAGCTGGGGCCACACAGATAATGTGGTGGAGGTTGCTTGCCAGAGAAGAATCCTCTCCATTCAGCCCACCCATTTGTACTTTTGACTTTCACACTGTATTCCATCTGCAGATGAGCTCCACGGCAAAACAACGAAATAATGCTGATCCTGGGTATGCACTAGCTTCCCACCCCTATGATAAAATGTCTGATTTGACCTATTATGTGAGAGGTTTTATCTTGGCTCACAGGTACAGGAGTTTCACTCCTTGCTTAGTAGGCTCATTTTCTGGAGCTCATGTAAGGCAGTGCATGATGGGAAGAGATGCTCAGTGGAGCACAGCTGCTCACTGTAGCACTAGAAAGAGGCAAGGAAGACAGCCATTGTACTTCTAGTACCCCCTTCAATGGCACAGGTTGCCATTACTTGTTTCCTTCCAGCAAAGATTCCAGCATCTTCCAGTGGCGTCACTGGTTGGAGACTGGGCTGGCTAGTTTTATATCAACTTCACATGTAAAGCTGTAACAATCTAAGAGGAGAGCATCTCAACAAAGGAAGTGCCTCCATAAGATCTAGCTGTAGGCAAGCCTGTTGGGCATTTTTAAAATTCATGATGGATGCAGGAGGGCCCAGCCCATTGTGGATGGTTCCATCCCTGTGCTGGTGGCCCTGGGCTCTATTTAAAAAGAAAAAAGAAAAGAACAGAAACAAAAACAGCAGCTATGAGGAGCAAGGGCAGCAAGCAGCACCCACCTCATACCTCTGCATCGGCTCCCGCCTCCAGGGTCCTGCCCAGTTTGAGTTTGTGCCTTGGCTTTCCTTAATGGACTGTGATACAAATGAGCCAAATAAACCCTTTCCTCCCCCAAATGACTTTCCGTGATGGTGTTTCATCACAGCAATAGAAACCCTGACTAGGACAGTGACCAACCCTTCAGCACATGTCGCCTTTTGCAATAGTATAGCCCACTCACCCTAAAACTTAAAGTCTTTTTTTACAGGTAAACATTTAGATTGTTTCCAGATATCTTCCTAGACACACAGTTCTCCACTTTTGTGACTGAAAATCAACAGGTAAGAATTGTTTTTAAAGCTCTTAATATTGTGAAATTATTAATCCTGAAATCAGCCTGCTTGGGTTGCTCAGCTTGCCTTAACACTTTCGTGTCCATCGAGCATGATTACTTTTTAAAATCTTTGTTTACTTGACAAATTTTTAAACTCTGCCCTTCACTGTGCGTGGTACATTGTAAGGATGTGTTTCCTCCCCTTGGGGCTTTCTCCCAAACTCTTCCTCTTTGGAGAGGCCCCCTCAGCTATAGGCAGGCTTCTGCTTGCTTTTTATTCTCATTAAGCTCCTGGCCAATCAGAGGAGTTGGCTTCTGGGAAAGGCAAATCTATAATAGGGCCCTTTTGAAAAGAGTAGGTACCAAGATGTAAAGCCTCTCTGTCCCCCTATTCTCTCTAGAACTGTAGAGTTCCTAACTACCTGTTATAACAAGCAAACCAACAAAAGGCCACCTGGTCACACACTGATACATAATACCTAATAGTTTCTGACTGAAGGTGGTAACAGGCTACAAAAGAATTATCTTGGAACGGAACTTTAAGCCACAAGATAACAGCCACTAGGTGGAGCTATAGTTCCAAGATACAATCTTAGTCCCCCCCGGAACTGTGTTTTAACAGAAACACTAGTTGTGAAATATCAAAAGGCTTATTGCAGTGATTTTTCTCATCTTCCAAATTTTGTGCCGACCTCCTGCCCACAGCTTGTACTGCTACCTTGAGCTAAAGTTCTCAAGTGTATTCAGATTTCTTACTTAAAGGTAAATTCAGTGGAAATTCAAGGGGTGGGTGCACAGTGGGGGTGGGGTGGGAATTAAAATATTTTAAACAAAACTAAAGGAGTTGAAAAATGTATATTTATCTCATCAGGAGAGAATTTAAATATGTATTTAAAAGGCATTTAAATACATTATTAAATATGTTAAAATTTAGAATGTAAATATATACATGTATATAATATTCTATTACATAAACAAAACAGAAAATATATTTATTTATACATAACTGTATATTACATACTTAAATATAATTGTTATATTTATCTTATATAACTCATGTATAGTTGTATATGTTATATACTCATGTAATTACATATGCTGTATATTTTAAATTTTATTGAATTATGTCTTATAACTCCACTTAAATATAAAATACATACTAAATGTATTTTGTACCATTTTGCTCATATGTACCATATAAAATATATAATTTGTACATAAAATGTTTTAAATTTTGTATATATTTTAAATTATTTCTATTTATTGAGTAATACACACTTGTTTTTAATTCAACTAACCACATCTTACCCTTAATAATACTCAAAATTCTATACAAAACAGGGTCATCTTTTTTTATGTCTCCAAGGTTCTCAATTTTGAGTTTCTTCAGCCCATACCTGCTTACACATGGTTGAAAATGGGAGAGGGGGGATTAAATTTAAAGAGAAACTGGAAGTAGCTCATTTTCCTAGGTTTTCCTTTCTAGGCTGAAAAATAAGAGTCTTATGTGGCCACAGGGCGGAAATGTCGACATGGTTTAGAGGAAATATGAACCTCAGAAGCTGTTTGAACACTTGGCCTTCAGCTGGTGACTCGTTTGGGGAAGCTGAGGAGCCTCTGGACCACAAGACCTAAGGTGGAACATTTAGAGGCAGACAGGGCTCTAGCCAACTCCTACTTCTGATGCTACCTCTACATCCTGGTCAGCTGTGGTGTGAGCAATGGCACGGTGCCATTCCCACCATGATGGACTCTAGTCCCATTACCCACAGGCCCAAATCAATCCTTACTCCATTAACTTGAGGCCCTCCCAGGAGCTGCGGCAAAGGATAACAAAGAAAAGTGATGAAAAAGATGTCAGAGAACACAGAACCATCTAGAACAAATGAGTTAAAACAATATTCATAAAAATTAGAATGCTTTCTGATATGGACAAAATCTGTCCAAAAATTAAAATGTCCAAGGCCAATTAATTGCATTTCAAGTGAAAGCTATTTCGTTCAGAAACGTTTTATTTTCTAAAGTAAATAACCTAAAACTTTTGAAGTTAGAGACAATTGCAAAATTTGTGGGCTTCAGCTTTTTGCTTCATATCAGTAACTACCAGATGTTGGAAGTATATTTAGAACTTTGAAACATAACAAGTATGACTTGAAATTTTTACAGGAAACTGATATTATTGCTTACATGAGAAAGCAATGACATGCTGTCAAGCCTCCAAGAGCTAAGAAAATACACTGTCCATACTTTCTCCCCCACAAAAGCAGGACTCAGTGCTCACCTAACAAGACCAACACATAGGATTTATGATCAAAGAAGTCAGAAACAATAATTTTAATTGGGCTATAGAAAGAAAGACCAAGAATGTGTTTAAAATAGAATCAAGACAAAAGTAAGTGTACTATACATAACACTTGAAAGAAAAATTGCACACTGATGAAAACTGTATCTCAAATCCTTCTTTAAAATTATTCGTTCTTGAAAATAGATTTTTTTTCCATGCAATACATTTAGATTACGATCCTGAAGTTTCACAAGATCCAGAAGTGAATGAACATTTCAACAGTAACTAAAAACACTCTGACTTGTTGTGTGTGGTCACATAACTGCTGTGAAAAGATGGGCAGATGGTTGGGGACAAGAAGGACATAGCAACAGCTCAGCTATGGGCAAGGAAGGGCTCTTCAAAAACATCTTTTGGGAGATGCGTTTCATATGACATCTGCACATGGATCTCAGTATTTCTCTATATCGTTTCTCCCTTATATGGGAATAAATAACACAACTGGAACACAGCTGGCATAGACTTAGGAATTCTAAGTGTTTCAGTACTTACATGGCCTTAGGTCACCCATGGGACACTGGCCTCCCACGTCTTACAACAAAATAGGGGTTAGTTGCTACTTACAAAGATACGTTTTCTTGTCATCAGAAAGCTAAACAGCAAGGACATTTCTGTAATGTGGGAATGTTTGGGTTTTTTTTTATGGTTTTAAGGGGATATAACCACTGCATCATGAATATTTATTACAGGAAATAATTGTGGCTTACATTTTATTGTTGTCATCATAGAACATGACTGGTCACTCAAAACCTATTAACAATATGCAATATCCACTTAGGTCAGGGTAGACACAATTTTTCTTTAACAGGCCAAATAGATAATATGTAATGTTCTGTGCTTGATGTCGCCCTGAGGAATTCAAGCAAGTACAGGAAATATGCAAATGAACATTCCAATCCAACTTTATTTTTAAAGAGTTTTTAAACTTTGTTTACTCATGTGTAATGTTTGTGTCTCTGTGAATGTGGCTACCTGAGACGTCCCCCATAAATCTCGGTTTAAATACTTGGTCCCCAAGTTGGTGGCTATGTGGGGAGAATTAGGAGACCTGGTCTTGTCACTGGGGACTGGCACTGAGATTTCAAAAGACTCATGCCATTCCGAGGTGTGCTCTCGGCCTCCTGTTTGTGGTTTGAGACATGAGCTCTCAGCTGTTCCTCCCGACAGGGCATCATAGCCCCTAACCCTCTGGAACCATGCGCCCAGTCAAACCCGTTCTCTTACAAGTCGCCTTGCTCATTGTATTTCTTCACGGCAATAGAAAAGTAACAGGGAGCAAGTGTATCCCATGTGTGTGCAGGTGCCTGCAGAGGCCAGAAGTGGACACTGGAACCCCCCCCCCCCCCGCCCCCAAGAGCTGGAGTTCCAGGCTGTTGTGAGAGGCCTTACGTGGGTGCGAGGAAGTAAACTCTGTTAGAGTAGCAAGACCTCTTAGCTGCTGAGTCATTTCTCAAGCACCACGTGACTGGATTTTGGAAATCGGTAGGGGGCTGGGTTGATCTACTTCACCAGCGACTGATTTCACTAAATCTCTCTTTTTTTTTTTTCGGTTTTTCAAGACAGGGTTTCTCTGAATATCTCTGGCTGTCCTGGACTCGCTTTGTAGACCAGGCTGGCCTCGAACTCACAAAGATCCACCTGCCTCTGCCTCCCAAGTGCTGGGATTAAAGGCGTGCGCCACCACCGCCCGGCTTCACTAAATCTCTTAAACCACTCTGCCCACGCAGCCTCAAGATTCGCCCTGAGCCACAATCACACTGTGACCCGATACTGCTATCCTTTGCTTCTTTCCCCCCCCCCCCCCCCCCCCCCCCCGTGTTGGACCATCTCTATCCATCTCTCCAAGGCTCCTGTAATCCTTTGACTCCATTAAGTCCTTTCATCCAGTGAGCCTATCATTTCTAGGCTGTCCTTCCTGCCACCTAATGGCCTTCTGTCCTTTTAAAATTTTCCTCAAGACAGATTGTCATGTAGCCCAGGCTGGCCTCCAACTCATTATGTAAGCGTTACCTTGAACTCCCAGCCTTCAATGCCTTCATCTCCTAAGAACTGGGCCTTCACCACTATTACCCATCTTTTCTCCCTTTTATATGTCCTCCATAGGCTCAGACTCCAAAGAGATCATGCCAAGAGAACATTCAATTCTCTGTTCCCTTTTACTTGTCCCTGGATAAAACTATAAGCTCGAGTTTATCCAATTGGCACATTCATTCCTCATACTCTGCAATTGAATAGGGCGGGGAAAATTGGTTCCTTCCATTCCCACAGATTGGAAGAATGAATATTGTGAAATGGCTACTCTACGAAAACCACCTACAGATTCAACGCAATTCCCATCAAAATCCCAATGCCATTTTTCACAGAAACAATAAAAACAAACTTGAAATTCATATGGAAGGAGCTGGAGAGATACTCGGCAGTTGAGAGAACTGACTGCTCTTCCAGAGGACACGGGTTCAGTTCCCAGTGCTCACATGGTAGCTCACAACTGTCTGTAACTCCAAGATCTGACACCATCACACAGACATACAAACAGGCAAAATACTGATGCACATAAAATAAAAATAAACAAATTTTTTAAAAATGTATATGGAAGCACAGAATGATCCTGAATATCCAAAGAAGTCTTGAGCAGAGGATGCTGGAATTATCACTATACTCAGTTTCAAGTTATACTACAGAGCCATAGTAACAAAAAAGTGTGGTGATAGGACTAAAATCGGCATGTAGACAAGTGGAACAGAACGGGGGACCCAAGTATAAACCCACATAACTACAGTCACCTGACTTTTGACAAAGAGGACAAAAATATACATTGGAGAAAAGACAATAAATGGTGCTTGGAAAACTGGATACCAATGGGTGGAAGAATGAAATTATGCATATGAATAAACCTGTATGAAAATTAACTCCAAATGGACCAGCAGCCACATGCAAAACTATAAATCAAATAAAGAAAGTCTATAGAATGGGAGAAAGTCTTTGCTAGCTATGCACTTGACAGAAGACTGATATTTAGAACATACACAAACTTAAAAAAACAACAAAAAGAGAACAAGCTGGCAAGATAGCTCAAGGTAAAGACATTTGATGACAAGCTCAATGGCTTGAGTTAGATGTCAAGTGTCCACATGGTAAAAAGAGAGAACAAACCCCCCAACTCTTACAAGTTGTCCTCTGATTTTTGACATGAGCAACATGCAGCAAGCACCATTCATTAATACCGTACAAAATAAAGGAATAAACACTTCTAAAAAAACAACTCTACTAAGAAGTCAAATGACACAGTCAATAAATGGATGAAGGAAGTTAGTTCTCAAAACATAAAATACAAACAGCCAATGAGCATATGAAAAATGTTCAGGCTTGGGCTGGCTACTTTTATGCCAGCTTGACACAAATCATAGTCATCTAAGAGGAGGGAATCTCAGCTGAGAAAATGCCTTCATAAGATCGGGCTCTATGCAAGTTTGTAGAGTGTTTTCCTAATTAGTGATTGATGCAGGAGGACCCAGTTCATTGTGAGTTTGGTACCATCCCTGGGCTGGTGGTCCTGAGCAAGCCAGCAAGCAACACTCCTCCCGTGGCTTCTGCATCAACTCTTGCATCTGACCAACAAATGCTGATGAGGATGTAGACCAAAGGGGATATTTATACACTGCTGGTGAGAGTATAAGCTATTCCAGCCTCTATGGAAATCAGTATCGAGTATCCTCAAAAAACAAAAACAAAACAAAACAAAAAACATCTGCCATATGACCCAGCTATAGCACTTCTATGTACTAGAAAGATGCCAATGCCAACTCACTCATCAATGTTTATTACAGACATATTCACAGTAGCAACATCATGGAACTAGCTTAGGTGTCTATCAAAAGAAGAATGGATAGAGGAGATGAATTTGCTTAGACATAAAGAAGAATGTGACTGGCTCCTTTGCAGGAAAATTGAACAACTGAAAATAATTATATTTTAGGACTTAAGCTAGTCTCAGAAAGACAAACATCTGGGCTGGAGAGATGGCTCAGCCGTTAAAGGCTAGGCTCACAACCAAATATATAAGAAAGACAAACATCTGTTTCTCTTATCGTGAAATCATGTGTGCATGCATATATATGATATGAAAGTAGAAATGAAACTATCAAGGGGAACAAAGAAGATTAAAGGTAGGGGGTGCTGAGAAGGTGGAAAGTGAGGGAATACAGGGAAATACGCTCAGTGTTTGGTGTATACCTGTGTGGAAATGTACTTATGTAGCATGTACAGTGAACACACACATTGGAAATTGTTTCAATAACTGACTAGCCTCACCATAGTTTATGACCATACGTCACAGGTGAGAAATTTCTGTGCCATTTCCTTAAATCCAACCAACTTCTCTTCACTCTTTTTTCTTTCCTCCTGGAAGTAGCAACACAACTTTTCCATCATAAATCCTAGCCCATCCTATGGTTTATTGTTTCATCATAAATTTAGAAGCAGAAGCTGGGACATGGCTGGAGAAGTAAGAGTCCTTGGGGTGCAAGCTTGAGAGACTGGGATCAAATCTCTACAATCCATGTAAAGACCAAGCATGGCTTCAGATGTCTGCAACCTCAACACCAGGGTGCAGAGACAGGTGGGTCTTGGAAGTTCGCTGACCAAAGAGCCCAAATAGCAAGCTTCAGATTCGACCTAAAGAAAAACAAAACTATTTTAAAATTCATAAGGAAGTATAAAAGACCCTGGATAGCCAAGATAATGTTGATCAAAGAGAACAATGCTATCACTATCCCTGGTTTCAAGTTATATTTCAGAGTAACAGAAACAGCATGGTATCTTTCAATGAGAGACCCTGCCTCAAGGGAATAAGATGGAGAGCAACAGAAAAAGACATCAGATATCTTCTTTTTCTGGCCTCTGCACTCAGGCACATGGGCATACACCCTCCCCACAAAATCGCATGCACACACATGCATAACACACACACACACACACACACACACACACACACACACACACATTTAAGAGATACAATAAAAAAGCAGAAACAATTGTATAAAAGTCCACACACTCAAAATGATCAGCCTCACCTTATCTCTGTCTCCCTAAACATACTCTTGCCTAAGCCATTGCTTTACTTTGTGCTAAATCCATTGTGGCCTCTTACCCACTCAAGGACACACTCCAGAAATTCCTCACACACCTCTAGAGTCTCTACAGAATTACTGTGAGTATCTGAACAGCTTCTACTTCCTTAATCGTCTGTCCACCCATCCCTCTATATATTTGTCCATTGCTTGAAGGATCCACCTATTCATCTGCCCACACACATACCTGAACACCTGTCTCTCTGCTCTGTATGTGGGGTTGGGTACACAACATACACAGATCATAAACATAATAATAACATAAACAAATAGTGGAGCTGTCTTCATCCAAAGCAGCGATTCTCAATCTTCCTAATGCTGTGACTCTTTAATACAGTTCCTGATGTGGTGGTGACCCCAAACCATAAAATTACCTTATTTCTACTCATAACTGTAATTTTGCTACTGTTATGAATAATGATGTCAATATCTGATATGCAGGGTGTCTGATATTTGACCCCCAAAGGGTTTGGGACCCACAGGTTGGAAACCGCTCATCTAATCCAAAGCAGCCAGGATGGTTTGAAAAATGCCTCCACCCTTAACCCTCAACACTGCTGGCAGGTTCTGCGAGGACAATGATTCCAATTAGTGCTAGATAAATGAGCTTCAATAGGTCATTTCCAAAAAGTTTCAGCTGGTGCCTGATGAAGCATGGGGGTTTGTTTTCTAGATTTTGTATCCATATTCCGACAAATTCATCACAAGGCCACATATTGTCTCCAGTAGCCTTCCTGCAAAATATTGGATTTGTTTTGTTTTGTTTTATTTTGGTTTTTCTTAATTATGTCCAGCTTTCAAATGAAAAACAAATGCTGAGAATTTCCAGGTTGCTTCCTCTGTCGAAGATGTGCGATAGTGGATTTTACTTAACCCACTTGGACGCCAAAGACTGTCTCATATGAACGGTCAAAAAAATAATAATAGTTAACACGAGTAAGCTTTAAGCTTCTGAGATGGCTGATATCAGGGACTGGTAACCATGGCAACAGTCGCAGGAACCCAGAAGATTTGTCGGAGATTCCTCCAGGCTCTGACCTCTCTACCTCTTCTTTCCCTCTGCTTTTTGCTTCCTTGATCCATCCCATTTCCACTAACTTCTTCCTGCACCCCAAACCCTGGAATCACTCCTGAAAGACAAGTGTACACCTGTCCCACCCACGCAGTCAGAACCCTAGGGCAGGCAGGGGTCTTTCTGCTTTTCTCCTTGCTCCGTCTGCAATACTTAAGGACAGTTCCAGGCAGACATCGGGGATTTGTTTGTGAATGAACGACTTGACGGATTGGAGATGGGTTCTAAGGCTGCCTTCCCAGGCATGTAACCATCATAGACACATTCCTTCTGCCCATCAGAACCTCCAGACCTCACAGAAGGCCATCAACCATGAGCGATTGCTTTCTAGGATCTCACCCCTCCTCCAACAATAAATAGTTACTGAAATGAAATAAAACTAGCCCTTGCAAAGATCTGTTTGTGGGTACAATTCTTGGTCATTAGCTAGTCTAGACTGCTGCACGAGAATTCCTGTCATTTATTAAGTAGTGTTTTAGTCAACCCACTCAGAAGTTTTGGGGCCAAGAAAACTTCTGTAAAGTTTTCCAGAGAGTAGTTTCAAATGCGTCCAGCCACAGTTTTGTTTTACCGGGTTCCACGCCTGCTCTGTCTGCGAACACTGCTCATAGGAATTCGCCTGTTCCCAGGCATTGGCTCTGTCTGCCACGAAGGAGAGTGTTGAGTGTGGCTGGCTGTATGTAGGGTAGGAAAGCCTGCACCTTGTCTACCTTCTGTCCTGAACTCAGTACCTCCTTAGACAACGAAGGACCAAGTAGGCAGGGGCAGTGCAGTCTCTCATTTGGCCAATCCCCCAAGCATTTTCTGAATTTGTCTTATGTGCAAGCCCTGTCGCACAAAGAGGAATACCCTGTGGCAACGGTTGGTCTAAGTTAATGTGTCGGGGATCTCTACCTCGCATTCCCATGCTCTTCACATGAAAGCCTCAGAAGAGAACCTCATAGGCAACACGCTCTTCTTAATCCGTTTCACAGAAGGGGAAAACAGAAGCAGAGGTAAGTTCAACGACTTGCCCGCTTCACAAAATTATCAAGTGGGGAAGTCAGAACATGCACCTAAGTTGGCCTGGGGCTAGGTTATATAAGATACACAGAGAACCCAGGGGAAGAGGTGACAGAGCTTGAACGCATGCGCTTGGGGGTTCAGGCTCTCAGAAGCATCTTCACCATAGACCCCTTCACAGAACAACACCTCTCACTTGTTAAATCCTGCGAGTTGAAATATCTGTCAAAAATGGTTTTTGCATCTGTTCTTATTAGCGAGCAAGGAGTAGCATCTGCGTGGAGCAGAGGTGAGGTGCTTGGGAGTTGTCTTGGAAACCTAACTAAAATGGCTTTCTAGGTCACAAACAACAAAAAACCCAAGGGGAATTTTGGTCTTTGATTTGTTTATTGAATCAAGCACTTCCTAAACTTGGCTCTAGAGATAAAGAAACAAATATTCTTTAGCTGCTCCTTAATGTTCACTTGGCACGATGATTTTCTAATCCACAAGTCCAAAGAGAAAGGTTTTTCCCTCGTTTCGTAGGTGAACAAATAAATGGAGGCCCACAGGAGGAAGCTGTCTAGTCCCACAATAGGAAATAGAACCAGGGAGTGGACTAACTCCCAAGCCCACAGTGTGGCTGTCTCCATGAGACTTACTAATTACCTCCTAGTCACAGGAATTCTCCTCTCCCTGAGCATCCCAAACAGAACAGAAAGTAGACCATGGCTCTCCCTCAGCAAGGAGAGTCCATCAGTCATGTGGGCAGCCTGCCCAGCAAAAAAATAATAATAATAATAAAATATATATGTGTGTGTGTGTACACATATATTATGTGTACTATATATAATATAAATATATATGGTGAGCTTACCTTAGAATCAGAGTTCTACAGAAAGGCTCATGTAGGATCACTTTTGAAGATACTCTTCATAAAAAGGGTGGGGGGCAGGAGTAAGTGGGAGTCCAAGAATGTTCCTTTGACCAATTCTAGCCAGATTTCTCTACTTATTCAAGGCCTTAACCTCGCTCTGAAAAAGCCTTGAATAAAACCCTGTGTAGTTTCTAACAGCTCAAGACCTGAGCTGATTCTACTCTACTTCAAGTACCTCTGAAGAGAACTCACAGCCACCAAAAGAATTTTCTCATTGTTGCAGCCAACACCTGTGTCCCAACCCCAGTGGGAGAAGGGCACCTACCTTCAGTAAGTGCCACTTAATAGACCAAGGTGTGTCCTATGAACCAATAGCTCTCTTCCTGGCTCCTGTAACTTTCCACTTTCCTAACTCTGCTACACCCTCACTTGTCCCCCTTTCTTCTTTCTCCTTTTATAGCACTCAGTGACTTTGTATAAGTCAAACTTGCATTCAGTTTGTCCTGGACTCTATTCTCTACTGTATTGTTCTTATTGATTAAAATAATGCTGTAACTGTTCTAGTGTCTAACTTTACTATTTTTGACACCAGCCAGCAAGGACAGAAAGAGCTGTCAATCAGTGGCTATTAATCTCACTATTTCACGGCTTACCATCAATATTGCTGTGACCACCACTGGCCCAACCCAACTCCTATTCTAGCAGATGGGGTGCTCTAACCTCCCTGATTCAACTTTTTCTATGCCTCCCTTGTGTGTGTGTGTGTGTGTGTGTGTGTGTGTGTGTGTGTGTGTGTGTGT
>CAJQZJ010015786.1:4611154-4627010 GCA_907164525.1 Lophiomys imhausi | reverse complement strand
TGTGTGTGTGTGTGTGTGTGTGTGTGTGTGTGTGTGTGTGTGTGTGTATCACAGCTTTTGGACAAGATCAGTATTCCAGGACCTTTAAATAGACCATTATTCCTACTATTAATACCTAGGGACTAACTTTGCTAAGTCTACTATCTTCTTGCTTGATCAGAAATGACTTAAGAGGGGCTAGAGAGATGTCCCTCCCCCAGGTTAAGAATGCTCGCTGCTCTTCTAGAGGGCCCAAGTTCTTTTCCACATCACGAGATGTAAAACTGCCTGTAACTCCAGTTCCAGGGATTCTAAAATCTTCTCTAGTCTCTGTAGCAGCCCCCACCGCCCCCCAAAACACATACACATAAATAAAAATAAATCTAAAAAAAAAAACCAGCTTAACAGGGGAAGGGTTTATCTTGGTTCACAGTTCAGAGGGTACTTTCCGTTATGGCAGGGGAGGCATGGTTGCTGGAGTGGCTCCATCTGCCATGGCTGGAGTTTGAGGTGCTGCCTGTTCACATCATGGCGGATCAGAAAGCAGACATCTAAGTCCAGAACCAGAGACGGATATCACATTCAAAGCCCAGCCTCATCAACCCAGCCAGCCCTGCATCTCAAATGTTCTATAACTTCTCAACAGTGCCACCAGTCAGGGGGTTCAAGCACATGAGCTACACCATTTCAGATTCAAAGCCCAACACTAAGGGGAAAGCGGTAGACTTTTCCAAGTCTAAGGTCTGAGTGGGACAGAGAAAGGAAGTGCCTGAGAGCTACAACTAACACATCCCATGCTCTTGCAGGAAGTGGTTTGGAGCAATCTCACCGGAGGTTAGTTTCTGCCAGTGGAGAAGGGAACCCCAGCCATGAAGGATGTGGAGCTACTGAGCTCCTGCTCAGTTTCACAGGGAAGAAACCCTCGGGCTTGGCATCTTCACTCTGATCCTTGCAGCCTGTGTTTCAGAAGTACTTCAAATATCTGCTTCGTGCAGATGTCGTCGTCAACCAGGAGCTGGAAAACTTCCAGATGGCCAAGGGCTTCTTAAACTGCGTACAAGATGTGATACATCAGATACTTAAACATTTTCAGAACAAAAGTCAAGCTTCTTAGGGTTTCTATTGCTGTGATGAACCACCACGACCAAAAGCAAGGTGGGGAGGAAAGGGTTTGTTTCACTCACAGTTCATCATCAAAAGCTGTGAGGGCAGGAACTTACACAGGACAGGAACCTAGCGGCAGAGGCTGATGTAAAGGTCAAGGAAGGGTACTATTTACTGGCTTGATCAGCTTTCTCTCTTATGCTATCTGGGACCACCAGTCCAGAGAACATACCACCCACAATGAGCTGGGCCCTCCCCCATCAATCACTAATTTTAAAAATATCTTGCAGGCCTGTGTACAGACTGATCTTATGGAGGCATTTTTCTCAGGTAAGGTTCCCTCCTCTCTGATGAATATAATTTGTGTCAACTTGACATAAAACTGGCCAGTACATCACGTATCTTAGGTTTTGTTGGGGCATTATAATTGGCAGGGGCTATGCTGAGAGCATAGGACCCCATCTATACCACATTTTTTTTCTTTTAGTTTGGATAAATACACACTTGAAGGTCTAGTTGATAAGTAACTAAAATATTATCTGTACTGTGCAATTATTGGTTTTATGACATGATATATATTTATACTCTAGACTATTGTTTAATATCACATTTCTATGTTTTCCTAGCATGGTAAACAGGAATTGCATTAGAATTGAATTGTGTGTTGATGACATATAGGTCCTGGGGAATTCTGGGACTTTTTCCACTCACTCTATGGCCTGTCTGCATGTGTCATTGCCTTCAAAGTAAGCATGCAACCAGCTCCAGATGTCATGAGGGTGCTTTGGCTCCCCCACAGAGACCTGTTAATAGGATGTAAATTCTCCCATTTCACAGATAAGAAAACTGAGACCCTGAAAGCCAGCAACCACAGGTCACATACTAGCTGAACTGGGATTCAGACCCAGGCCTGCCTTTCCCAAAATCCTGTTTTCTTTCCACCTAGTGTTTGGCCTACTAAGCACCCTGACATTTTCTCCCTCAGGATACACTCACTATCCTTGGGAAGCAGGAACAGAGTCTCACTCTCTGAGAGAGTGAGAAGAGAATTTGTGGGGAAGTGGGACCTGGTACCAGTAGTAGAAAAACAAGAAAACAAATCTGAAAGGACACAACCTTCTGGTATTGATACTCGTGGCCGTTTTCCCTCCCTTGCATCTGCCTCTTTACACAGGTACTTTCCAGAAACTGTTTAGATTCTTGTTTTGATGAGCTGGAACTGTAGCAGTTATGAGGGTGGTGGGAGCCCCCTTTCTCACTTTTTTTCCCTTCCCTTGACCTGAGCTCAGAAGCAAAAAATAACCTATAGAACAGCCACCAAGTGTGGCAGGCCTGGGAAATGCCTGGGCTTGTGCTAAAGGTGTAGGTGGTAACCACAAGAGCCCCTTCCCCCACATGATAAAGTGGCTTTGAGGGCTTTGGAGGCAAGGCAGACATCTACCATCTTCTATCCCTCCGTGTGGTGTTCTGGTCACAAAGTCCAAAAGCAAAAGATGCAAGCCACAAAACACATTGTCCTCACAGCAGCCCATTTACCATGCAGCAGATGAGGATGTGCCCATTTTACAGATGAGGACTGAGGTCACAGGAAGTATTTGCTCAATGTGGATCATTGAGTTGGATCTTAGCCCATCTGTAACAAGATGGTCAGCTTTCTCTCTGTATCTCTCTTTGCCTCTCTGTCTCTGTTCTCTCTCTCTCTCTCTCTCTCTCTCTCTCTCTCTCTCTCGTGTTAAGATGCCATGATGAAACCCAGTATTTTGCATGCTAACCTGAAGCATTATTTTTTTAAAATTAATTACATTAAAATTTATTTTGAGCCAGGTATTATAGCATATGCCTTTAATCCCAGCACTCAGGAGGCAGAGGTAAGTGGATCTCTGTCAGTTTAAGACCAGCCTGGTCTTCACAGCAGAAACTCTGTCTAAAAAAAAAAAAAACAAAACAAAACAAAAAACAAAACAAAACCTAAACCCTGTTGCCTACTCTCTCTGAAAGTGAGGAACTACAAGAGGAAAAGGCAAAGATGAACTCGGAATCTTTAGCTGCTGCCCTCTCAGGACCTGATCATGAGCAGGAAGAGATGGATTGGGGAGCCTAAGAGTTGTCATTCTGAAGGAGGAGGAGTTCACCAAAAAACCTTGGAACCCTGGCCATCACCCTATGCCAAATGGCTCAATATGAGGGCACAGAGGTGTTAACGTAAGTGTGTAACAGACAACCTGGAGCGGGTTGGGGGGGGGCTCAGAACTAGAAGGTGAGACACCTAAATGCCAACCATTCACTCCCATGGACCACAAAAGAGAGCCCAGTCAACTGACCACAATACCAGCGACCAACAGAGACCTCCCATGACTTTAGAAAAACCTGAGTCAATCTAGGCCTGAAGATCAGAAGAAAAAAATGGCTTCCTTGTTCCCGGAAGGGCTTCAATAGATCTTCCCACAGGGACAGAGCAAGCCAGCAACACCTCTGAGGACAACAGCACAGGAGGAATCATAACTCCACCATGCTGTTGCACAGCCCAAGGTTTATAAACAAGGTGTATAAAATAGACCTACTTGTCTCTTCCATCATAAGTTTGCCTGAGGCATACCTCCCCCTTCAAAAGTAGGGTGAATAACACCTTGGCTGTTTTCCTAGCACAATTATTAATAATACTCCCTTTCTCTCTCCAACATGCCCTGGATTTGTCTAATAGGAGTGATTATAAAATAAATACTTCAGAGACTGGGTGTAGGACTTGTACCAGTCGGCTACCCAAGAAGCTAGGGGAGGAGGGGTTCCCTGCAACCCAGGAGCTGGAGGACTGTATGACTTACACAGGAAGGCCCTGTCTCGAAAATAAACAAACAGGAAAGGAGATATTATGGCCTGAGACACACTGATTCTGAGAAATGATTAGAAAAAAAAAGTGCACTTCTGCTTAAGGTCCCTTTGTACCTGTACATCTGCAGAGAATGTTTGGAAGGATAGTGCT
The DNA here is from genome assembly GCA_907164525.1 of Lophiomys imhausi. NCBI lineage: Eukaryota > Metazoa > Chordata > Mammalia > Rodentia > Muridae > Lophiomys > Lophiomys imhausi. Next base: position 4,622,947 of record CAJQZJ010015786.1, on the reverse strand, counting down.
ACCAGAGGTTACCTGGGCGTGCAGTGAGACATGGGAAGACTGTGGCTGTTTATACATGTGTTTTTGATAGCAGTAGCACGTTTGCATGCGGATATGTGTGTGCACGAGGGGTGGGAGTGGAGAGTTGTGCAGTGGAGTGTGTGTGGAGATCAGAGAACCACTTGTGGTAATCAGTTCTCTCCTTTCATTATGTAGGTTCGAGGGACTGAACTCAGGTCCTCGGGCTTTGCAGCAATCTCCTTTGGGGATTGAGTCATCTCACAAGTCTTGTTATTTAAAAAACAAAACACAACAAAAACTCCAACCCCTCAAAAAACAAACACCTCCACCAACAACAAAAAAAATGCAAAATGTTTGTTTTGGTAGACGAATTATTATAATGGTCTCTCCATCCAGATTAAAGGCATTGTCTTCACACAAAAGCCATGATGGCAATGAAATCTGAAAGCATTCACACAACTGCTGAGGGAAGAGTGGCTTTTATTTCGAAGCTCACCACACCATGCTAAACATAGTTTGGTTTGGTTTTCCTGTAGCCGAGAGGGTGTAGGCTCGTGAGAAAAATCAGAACAATGACAGAGAAGTAAACATTCTATGCTCCCATTCGGGTAAAGTGTGAGAGGTTTGTGCCCATGCTACAGGTGAATTCTGACCACCAGTTTTGAAAGTGTGGTGACTCATTTCTTCCAGTTGACAGAAACGAGATACTGTTCTATAGCCAGAGCGTGACGGACTTTATTTGTCATTTGAAGGTTTCGCTTTTGCTCTGCACTCAGGCCTAGAACCTACGCCAAAGCTTGCCAACCAATCACAGTACTGTAGAGGATTATGGGTGAAAGAGTCTCCTGTCCCGTTTAGGTTTAGGCATTTAGATGGCGCTGAGTGGCTGCAGCCCTGTTGGAAGCAGGTAGTTGAATTTTAAAGTAAGAAAAATAGCCTTTGTTTATTTATTTGGGTCAAAGGAGGTTTTTGAGACTCTGTGCATTCCGTCTCCCAAGAATGCAGAGAAGCAGATGCCCCAGCCAAGTAAGTTCCCATGTCTACTGCCCCTTCTACCTATGCAATGCCCCAGTCTTTTAGCCTCAAAGTCAAGTAGCCCTCTGGTTTCAAGGCTTACAACAGAGCACATTGTCTAGGTCTTGGACTACAGGAGTTGACTTGACATTGAGCCTCTGCCCTGCCCTTAGCAGAAGGGCAGCAACCCCTTGTCTTAGTCACTGCTCTATGGCAGTGAAGGAACGCCATGGCCAAGGCAATTGTTACCAAAAAAAAGTGTTTAATTGGGGATTTGCTTATAGTTTCTGAGGGTTAGTTCATTCATTATCTTCATGGTGAATGGCAACACACACGGCGCTGGAGCAGTAGGTGAGTGCTACATCCTGATCCATAAGGCAAGAGAGAGAGAGAGAGAGAGAGAGAGAGGAGAGAGAGAGAGAGAGAGAGAGAGAGAGAGAGACTGGGTCTGGCTAAGCTTTTGAAATCTCTAAACCCAGCCACATGACACATCTCCTCCAATAAACTCCTCCACTACAACTACTGCAACAAGGCCACACCTCCTAATCCTTCTAATCCTTTCAAACAGTTTCACACCCAGGTAACTAAGCATTAAAATAAATGAACCCATGGGGGTCATTCTTACTAAAAACACCTCTCTACAGTCTAGGCGTTAGCCAGTGTTAGAACTGACCCATTCCTTTGGCATATCCTCAGGCTAAAGACCACAGACTACTGTCATGGTAATGGAATTCATTGTAACACAGACAAGCTCAGTGGGGTAAATTTCTTGGGGCAGGAAAGAAGAAAAGAGGTTTTCAAAACAAACTAGGCAACACCATTGTTCTGGAGACCTTCTCTCTCTCTCTCTCTCTCTCTCTTATTTGAATCTGAAAAGTCCCTCATTGACTCATATCTTGGGCATTTGTTGCCCCACTGATGGTGTTATTTGGGGGTACTGTGGTGTCATCATTTAGGAGGTTGGGACTAGGTTGTACAAAATAGTCAAGAGTTGGGGTTCTAAAAGTGATAGTTCTGGCTCCCATCTTTTTTCTTGGTCCTCTTCTTGGTTCACTTTGTGGACAGTCTCACCAAAAGACCACCCACTGTACCACTCCCTCTTCACTGTGGTGGACCGAACTCCTCAAAACCCCCAGCCATCGCCTTCCCTCCCAAAAATGTGTTAGATACTTTGACAGTGCCACTCAAAAGTGAGTAACACATTTTCACTTTTCGGGTAAAGCGGATGGAGGCCCAATTTCTCTTCCCAGATTCTCAATGTTGTTCATAGCCCCTGTTCATTACGTTAAGCAAGGCCAGATCACTCCAAAGCACAAATTACCCCATCTTAACTTCTAACAACAGTTAGATGGCTGTTGGTCTGGTAGTTCTTATTACTTCCCAAACCACCATCGGTCCCTTGTCTGCCCTGAGAGGGCAGCTTCGACGGCAGAAGAGCCAACTGGAATTGTGGGTCGATGAGACTGTGAAGCAGGTAAGCTTCTGCAGACTCTTCCACCTAAGTCAGTGCTGCAGGGTTGGGGAGGTGCCCTGGGCATTGTCTGGAAGAAGGGTTTGGCATTCTGGGCAAAGCAGCTTTGAAGCCTTGAAGCCCACCTGCCCCTCCAGTAGCTTCCTTCTCACACCATGCCAAGACCTGCTTGTCGTAAAATAAACAAGGAACATACTATGGTCCATCCTTGTCATAGAGAGTAATCGGTTCATGCCCCCTGTATAGGAGAATAGCATGTAAATACAATAGAGGAAAAATGAAGGCCAAAGGAAAGTAGACTAGTTGACAGGTTATGTGTTCTGGAATCATCCAGACACTTGATATTCACTCCCAGTGCCTGGAATGTCACTCTTCCCATTTCCTCTTTTATTTTTTTCCTTTTTCCCTCTTCCTTCTTCTCTCCTTCCTCCTTCTCTTCTTCCCCCAACTCCTCTTACTCTTTTCTCACCTCTCCCTTCCTTCTCACATGGGGATCCAGGTGTGTTTATGTTTGCTGCTTCATTGTTTTTTCTAACCCATAACTGCGTACTGCTTATGGTGTCAATCATATCTCGCCTGGGTTTACACCAGCCTGTCCAGCTTGTTGAGATTCCCCTCTCCCTTGTGTGGAAAGGGGTGTGGTATCCAAGTACCTGTGCTGGTAAAGGTAGGTAGAAAGTAACTGCTACTGTGCTCAGCAAGAAAGAGCATTGTCATCTATAATGTGAGTGCTTTTTTTCCCCCTCCAATCCCATTCTTCTCTCTCTGTTTCCCATTCCTTCCCCACAATGTCAAATCTATTCCACTAGAAAATTTCTTTTTCACTAATTGCAGTGACGGCTTAATTTTCTAACATTCTTCCTTGGCTCTCAAGAGAACGTTTGTTTTGTTTTTGTTTTTTGTATAGTATTTCATAGGATTCAACCTATGTGGCCAGTTTCTTGATAAATGCAAGAGGTAGGAAGAGACCTTAAGTTGCTTTCCAAGTGGTGTGGGAAATGGAGAGTTGTGCCTGGAATACTTCTGACCACCCACTCCGGAGACTCCAGGGCAGATGCGAATTATGCTCTCTAGTGGGGAAAAGGCGAGAAGCCATTGTCCCTTGACCTCTCCAAGCCTCTGCTCAAGACATGGCAGGATCCCATCACTTCTACAATACTGGGAACCTACTGCAGAGGTTCCCATTCTTTTAACCAACCCCAATTTGGATCTGGACTTATAATTCTCAAAGGATCCATAGTAAGAAGGGGTAAAGAGTGTCACCAACACTCTACCTCAGTGGGGGAGATGCCTCATGTCCCAATACTGTGACAAAGTACCTGAGATAAATCAACTTGAAGGACAAAAGGGTTGTTTGCTTAACAGCTTCGGAGGTTTCAGCCTACATCCGTGACAAGTCCCATTTCCAGAAAAAGGCAATCTGGGCTCAGCTCAGGCTGGCCTCGGACCAGCTCAACACTTATTATTCCCTAGAAACCTTGTAAAATGGGTTTCTGCTTGCCGTGAAAAGCCATTACTCTCTTATCTGCTCCGACAACCTCCGGCAATCTCTGCTAACCCAAACAGGCCTCCAATTGATCAGAGCCCCATCCGGGTTCCCAGGCTGTTCCAGCTAACCCACCCTCCGCCCGCTGGAACACATCCCCTTACAACTGGCAGGACTCTCCCATGATCCTTGCTGTTTTCTCTGAACCCCAAGAGAGATAGCCACGGTGGTTGAATGAACTGTTTTCTTTTACCCACAGAGTGGTCTAATTTTGGCGGTTTCACTTCACCTTCACTTACAATTTGAAGACACACTTTGGTTCTATGATGAAGGAGAATATAGAGGCAGAAGCAAATGGCAGAAGTTGGGTTGGGGTTCACTGCATGGGCACTGAGTCTCACTTTGTAGACCAGGTTGAGTCTCACTTTGTAGACCAGGCTAGCCTTGAACTCACAGAGATGGGATTAAAGGCATGCGCCACCACGCCCGGCAATTACAGACAGTTGTGAACTGCCATGTGGGTCCTGGGATTTGAACCCAGGTCCTGTGGAAGAGCAGCCACTGCTCTTAACCGCTGAGCCATCTCTCCATCCCCCACTACCTCTTAACAGTATCAGAGACTGGTGACCACGGCTTTAGCTCACAGCCATTTGAGGATATGAAATTTGCAAACCATGAAAACAAGTAGAATCAGGAAGCTGATACTGCTTATAATACAGAGTTAGCTGAGTGAGAAAAATCATAACAAATGTTAACACCCATAAGCATGAGAGCCATACAAAATTTAAAACCCTGAAGAGGGGCCCAACGAGTAAGGTTTAAATAACTTCCTCATAGGTGAGAGGAAAGTGGAGGACAGCTGGGGACAATTTGACAAGTTCTGAGTTTTTAGGGGAGAGAATGAGCCTGGAGAATAGTAAATGGCAAAATTTCCGCAGTATTGTAGCTATGAGGCAGAAGTTTGCCTCTGCCTTGTCGTGACAAGTTGACTCTTCTTTGGCTAATGCAATTTGAGTAAGTTTCGAGGTGACTTTGCTCCTCTTTGGTGAATCTGGTTTTTAGGAAGATAAGGGAACTTCATAGAAACCTTCCTCCACTCTCCCCCTACCGCCATTTGTTCTGTTCCCCCAGGGCTCTCAAAGTCTCTTGTACAAGTATTGTTTTACTGAGCCCCAACACCTCTTGAACAAGAGGTCTTTTCTGAAGTTCTTGTGGATCTCAGATATTCCAATGTCTCATGGGATCATTACATACATCACGCTATTGCAGACAGTGGTACTGGACCTTTAAAAGATGTCTGACTCAAATGCTCGAACTTTGGACCCTGACACCTGCCCATGAGTTGAGTGTGTAAACAATGTATCCACTGTTTGGTAATCTGCTCATTTCCCTTTGGCAGGTGCTGTGTTATTTTCTCTGTGTTATTTAGTATGTGTATAAACATGACATAAGTACTGCATTGCTGTTAATGAAAGGATCTCCCTTAATGTATTTAACTAATTTCTTGATATTGGACAATTGTGGTTATTTCTAAATTTTTATGGGACCAATTAACATATTGGTAAAATTTAGTATATCACAATCTTTATAATCATCCTTTTAAATTCTTTCAAATTTCATAAGTTATACATTATCCCATAGTCTTCATTGAAAACACACTTAAAATAAATAATATTAACATCTCCGATAGCCATTGTCTTAGCTAAGGTTTTTATTGTTGAGATAAATAACCATAACCAAAAGTAACTTAGAGGGGGAAAGGTTTGTTTTAGCTTACAGAGCCAGATCAGAGTCCATTACTGACAGAAGTCAGGACAGGAACTCAAACAGGCAGGAACCCAGAGGCAGGAGCTGATACAGAGGACAGGGAGGGGTGCTGCATGTTGGCTTGCTCCCCATGGCTTGCTCAGCCTGCTTTCTTACAGAACCCAGGATCTCAGCCTGGGGGTGGAACTGTATCTGGACCATCCCACATCAATAACCAATCAAGAAAATATACCACAGGCTTGCCCATAGGCCAATCTGATGGGGACATTTTTTCAGTTGATGTTCCCTCTACCAAAATGACTCTAGCTTGTGTCAAGTTGACAGAAAACTAGCCAGCACAGCCATCTTCAATCTAGGTTCTGACACTGTCATAGGTGTAAATGTTACTGTCAGTCATTGTTTCTCCTTTTAAAAGATGCATCCTCAGGTAGTTGAATAAAATAAATACCCTAATAGTGTTATGCGTAAAGCCAGGAGAGGTGCACATAAACTAATTGCAGATGCATCCACAAATCAAGATATGTGGGAGAACTTGCCAAGCTTTCTATGGAAAGCTGCATGCTTCTCCATAACTGCTGCATGGAACTTCCTAAAGGCAAACCAGTCTGTTGAGCTATTTCCCTATTTCTGAGTAGTGGGGCTGGGTTTTTGTTCTGCTGACAAAAATGGTGTTGTGTTGGTTCATTTCCTCCAGTGCTTATGTAAATGTTTCTCTGGAAGGATCAGAGAAGTGGAATTGAGTCATAGAGGAGACATATATTTTGTTTTAATTCATACTTTTGAATTGCTCGCCAAAAAACACATCCACCAGAAATCAGTGGATATGCGTGTGCTCATAAGTGTGCATATGAGGAATCTTACTCATACTTTGTATTATTAGGGTTTTTTGGCATCCTGATTAAAAAAGTATAAAAAAAAAAACCCAAATTGTGTTTGTTTGTACTTCCCACAAGTAAGGATTTCATTAGATCTGAAGAGCTCACCAAATAATTCCTCACAGTGATCCACCCTGGGGATTAGAGTCCCTCAAATACAAATTCAACTTTATACAAAGACTCTTTTTTAATATTTATTTATTACTTCAGGTTATATCTCTCCACCACAGTGCCCTCTTTCAACCCCTCCCAGTCCCGCCCTCCAATCCTGTACCCCCATCCCTTCCATCCCACTCCTTCTGGAATGGAGCATCCTTACATATCAGTCTTTCGCCCCAGTTCAGCAGTCATATGAGGGCCAAGAGCCTCCTCATACACTGGGGGCCTACAATGCAGCCCCACTAGGGAAAAGTGTCTCATGGACAGGTAACAAAGTCTATATTCCTGTTCCCTTTGGTGTATTGGCTATAGTATAGTTATCCTGTACTATATGGCACAGAGCTAAACAGAGAATTCACAAAGGAAGAATCCCTAATGGCTGAGAGACACTTGAAGAAATGCCAAGCATCCTTAATCATCAGAAAAATGCAACTCAAGATGACTCTGAGATTCCATCTCAAACCTGTCAGAATGGCTAAGATCAAAAGCTCAAATGATAGCACATGCTGGTGAGGTTGTGGAGAAAGGGGAACACTCCTCCATTGCTGGTGGGAGTGCAGACTTGTACAACCAACTATGGAGGTCAGTCTGGCGACATCTTAGAAAACTTGGAATAGCTCTGCCTCAAGACCCAGCCATACCACTTCTGGGTATACCTCCAAATGATTCCTCACCAAATCACAAGGAAGTTTCCTCGTCTATGTTCATAGCAGCTTTATTTGTAATAGCTAGAAACTGGAAACAACCCAGATGTCCCTCAACCAAAGAATGGATTTAAAAAAAAAACTGTGGTACATCTACACAATGGAATACTACTCAGCTATCAGAAACAACAAAGTCATGCAATTTCCAGGCAAATGGATAGAACTAGAAAAGCTCATCCTGAGTGAGCAAACCCAGACTCAGAAGGATGCACATGGCATCTGTTCACTTATAATCGGATTTTAGCCGTATGCAAAGACTCTTTAGTCTCTGTGGTAGTCACCTTTCCACTAGTGAAACAAAATGCCTGAGGAAATCAACTTAAAGGAGGACAAATTTCCTCTGGCTCTAACATTTAGTCCATAGTAAGTTGGCTCCATTGCTTTTGGGGGCTGTGAAAAGACAGAGGGCTCATTGTGCATGTCAGTCATCTGGCTGTGACCAGAACAATAAAGAGAGAGAGAAGGAGGTTCCAATACCCCTCCCCCAGGGCATGGCCTCCACCATTCTCCCCACTAGGGTTAGCCCCCTAAAGGTTCCACCAGCTCCCAATAGCACCATCAGCTGGGGACCAAACCTTTAACAGAAATGGCAATAAGATCAAAACCCACCCTGGTGCTAGTTTATAAAATTGGCTGGTGCAGCACCCTGATGAAGTAGTGGCTTCTCAGAGTCCCCTGTAAGAGATCACTGGATGATTATGGCATGTCCCTGGAGGCCCCGGGTGCCTGGCTTCTCCCCACAGCAAGCAGGAATACAGTGCGTTTATAAGAGACAGCAGGGCGTAGAGACCCAGGAAAGGCCACAGTGTGGTGGGAGTTTTAGGGCTAAGTCCTTGCTCCAGCACGGGGGGTGGGGTGGGGGTGGGGATGGGGGTAGTCCCACAGAACTAGGTGTAGCTACCTACCCATCATATCCCATCCCGACACTCTGACTTAAAGCAGGAGCCATGACGAAAAACAGAGAAAGAAGCTAGAATAAATGTGGCACACTGAGAAGACAGACAGACAGAGGATTTCAGTGACCCACCCCCTCAGGCCCTTCTTCAGCATGTCAACATAAGAAGCTTTACATTTAAACAGAGGAAGACGTGGCAAAGTATAAGAAGTGTACATAGCTGAGGCAAAAGCCAGGAAAAATGGACCTTCAGCTTTGAGTCATGTTACCATCAGAACTGGTTCTTTTCCTGAAGGTGGGGTGCAGCACTCCTGACCACAGTGCCCCAGGATGTCCCTATTCTCAGCCCTGGAGTGCCTGGAGAAAGTCCAGTTCTCCATAGCCCAATTATCCAGCTTCTTGTTACACTGTTGCCCCTGCGAAGCTTTGTTGTCCCATGAGCTGGAATTGAAGCAGTGCGCGTCTCCCTGGAGGAGCAGCTGCAGCCTTTCAACTCGGTAGCCTTGGATCCTCCCTTCGCCCCACTGGAGAAAATGGTCATACTTTCACCAATTTCTTGAGAGTCTGAACTTTCCAGCAATATGCTCACTTGTTGAGAAAACAAAAAAAATCTTGGCTTAGCTCTAGGACTAAAGAGCTGCTTGGTGATGGAGTAAGGACGCACGCTGGGGAAACTCCAGGTGAGCCAGTTTTACCTGAGAGTCTTAGCTGACATCAGGCATGGTGGGTCCAGGTCCTTTTCCATCCCATCCTTATTATTACTATCCAGGTTTGAAATAAAGTTCAATTTAGTAAGCTTTAACTTTTTCATTACCAACATGGCATGTTATTGTTCTTATTGTGGCAAAGGCAGCTTAGGGAAGGGAGGGTTTATTTTGGCTCATAGTTTGCAAGGATATAATCCATCATGGTATGGAAAGCCTGACAACAGGAAAGGGAGACCACTGGACGTATCACACCTACAGTTGGGAAACAGATAAACACTCACTTCCTCCTATTTTTCAGTCGGGGATCCCAATCCGTGGAACAATGCTGCCCATTTAGAGTTAGGTCTCCCCACCTCACTTACACCTCTCCAGAAACTCTCTTCACAGATACACCCTGAGGTTAGTCTCCTGGGTGATTCTAATCCAGTGATGACAAAGATTATATTACCACCTACCTATAAGGCAGTTTAAGAGCGAAGTCAGTCAGTCCCCTTACAGGTTCTGGAACAACCCGTGTTTTGTCTATAGTATCTATAATCAATATTTTTCTATCTGTTTTCCAAGTAGTGACAGATCTCTGTGTGTAGTTTACACTTTCCAAAGTAGTCAGACTGGGTACATTAGGTTATATACTTTTTTTGGGGGGGAACATTCTGCTTCCAAAGGAGTCCAGTAAAGTTCAAAGGACTTGTTTTCTTTCCCCTGGATATGACAATCAGTTTTTTTGTTTTGTTTTGTTTTGTGTGGTGTGTGTGTTTAAGTCTTATTCTCATTGAGGTATCTTCCAAGCATGGATTAGCCAACAATGGTTACTATGGCTGCAAAGAGGAAGTAGAAAACAAACCTCTTAGCAGCATTTACCATTGAAGGAAGAGTCAGTAGTCTCTGAGGTTAACAGTGGCTGTCTGTAGGCTATTAGACAAGAATGCCAGAAAAGTGGGTCAAAAACCACAACCATGTCCTTTCCAAGGAAATCACAGTGTTCCTCATGTTTCCCCACACAGGTATTCAGCACACAGGTGCCCTTCTGTCCTAGGTTTCATTGGAGTCCATCCTTATGCTCCACCCTTCAGGAAGGTTTTGAGTGGAGTGGAGACACATGATCCGCCCTGGCTCTGCTCTCTGGATTAGCTGCAAGAATTAAGCCTACTTCCTGGTTCACTGACTCGTGTCCTTATATGACTAAAAATTTCTGGACAGCTCTCTCTCTTTTTATAAGGGCGCCAATGCCATAATAAGAGCTCCAGCCTCATGTCCTAATTACCTGGCATCACACAGGGGCATCAGGATTTTAACATGGAGCTGAAGAAGTCCGTGATGCCTCCATTTAAACATATATCATCATCTCTGAGACCCATTAGTAACTTTCCAGGTATGAGGAAGTCATAGATCTTGAAACCAGTCAACACTGTGGTTGTCTCCATACAACCGCAAGGGGTCTCTGTCAGAAGGAGGCAGAGGATCTGCGTGAGAAGCAGAATACAATGTGCAAAAGGAACTTGGAGTGGATCAACCAAAAGCCAAGGAGTAGTGCTGGCTGCCCCTAGATGCTTGAAGAAGCAAGGATTGAATGCACTAACCTCTGGAGCGTCCAGAAGCAATCAAACCTGCCAGTACCTTTGGCCCTGTGAGACCTGACCTCCATAAATAAGACATAGTAAGTCTGGGTTGTTTCAGAGACATTAAGTTTATGGTAATTTCTAAAAGAAGCAGGAAAAGGGCTGGAGAGGTGGCTCAGAGGTTAAGAACACTGGCTGTTCTTCCAAAGGTCCTGAGTTCAATTCCCAGCAACCACATGGTGGCTCACAACCATCTACAATGAAATCTGATGCCCTCTTCTGGAGTGAATGCATACATGCAGACAGAACAATGTATACACAATAAATAAATAACCTTTAAAAAAAAAAAAAGAAGCAGGAAAAAAAAGGGTTATGAGTATTTTTGCCTACCTGTATATGTATGTACCACATGCATTTGGTGCCTGTGGAGGTCAGAAGAAGGTATTGGGTTCCCTGGACTTGGAGTTATGGATGGTTGTGAGCCACCATGTGGGTGTTGGGAACTGAACCCAGGTGCTCTGCAAGAACAACAAGTTCTGTTAACTGCTGAACCATCTCTCCAGCCCTAAATCATGTTTACTGTAAGTACCAACCACAGTGACATTCAGAAGGAGGAAATATTTCTGAAAATTCCATGATGATATACACTGAGACTGTATTCGTTAGTTGGAAAGGTACATGAGAAAGGACATGAAAACTTGAAGAAACAATAATTCCAAGACAAGAGTTACACCAAGGAAAACATCAGCCTTAAGGCTACATTTGGGAAATCAGCATGTAATACAGATGCCTAGTCCCATACTTGAGACTGGGCAAGCCATGAGAATTTCACAGTTGATATTTTCCCCCCAGCTTTTGGAAATGGTACTGTATATCCTGGTAATTGCACATGGTGTCTGGCATACTGCATTATCACAGAGATCCAGGAAATGCTCTAAATTCAAACACTTGAGTTTATCAAGGATGTGACTTAGTCACAATATTTTAATGAGAAAAGGTTTCACAGCCGTTCAGCTGTGTTGTTTTACCACTTGTCCATTTTTAACTAGGAGACAAGTCTACAGGCACACCATCAGGGCTATTTAGATTGGATAACCTCTAAGCATGGCTGGTGTGAATGAGGTGGGAAACCCCACCCTCAAGTTGGCTTAGGTCC
>CAJQZJ010015786.1:4595852-4611144 GCA_907164525.1 Lophiomys imhausi | reverse complement strand
TGGTGTGAATGAGGTGGGAAACCCCACCCTCAAGTTGGCTTAGGTCCTGGACAACATAAAAAAGCAGGAAGTGAGCCAAGCATGAACATTCATTATTCTCTTCTTCCTGGCTGTAGATATTCTTTGACCATCTGCTTCATCTCCTGCTGCCTTGATTTCTCCACCTGATGGACTATATGCTCAACTAGGAGTCAAAATAAACCCTTCTTTGAAGAGGATGGTGGGGCTGAGGGGGAGGAGGGTGGAAGGGTGGGACTGGAGGGGGGAGTAGGGAGGGGATTGTGATTGAGATGTAACTTGAAGAAATAAAAAATAAATTATTAAAAAAAAATAAACCCTTCTTTGCTAATTTGCTTGTGTTGGGATGTTTTATCACAGCAGTAGAAAAAGTAAGGTATCATCCTAGAGTGACTTGTATGTGTGTGTGTGTAATGAATGCACATGTTCATGTAGGTGTGTGCTTGCAAGTGTACCTTCATGAGTATGTGAACACATGGGAAGGCCAGAAGTTGACTTTGGGTATTTTCCACCTCACTTCTTAAGACAGGTTCTCTCTCGCTGAAGCAAGAGCTCACCAATTGGACTAGACTGGCTGGCCAATGGGCTTCAGAGAACCACCTATATCCATATCTTCTCCCCACACTGAGTTCTACAGTTATAGACGCACATTGCCATGCCCAGCTTTTATGTGGGCGACAGGTATCCAAATCCAAGTCCACATGCTTCTTTGTAAGGTTCTTTATACTACCTGAGCCATTTCCTTAGTCCACATCCTCGTTTTCAAAAGTTCTGAATTCCAAAGGGGGTGTGTGTGTGTGTGTGTGTGTGTGTGTGTGTGTGTGTGTGTGTGTGTCTGTGTTTGTGTGTATAATATCTTAACATATAGAACACATTATATACAAGGGAAAATTGGCTAATATTTGACTTCTTCTCACAGCACTAAATCAATACTAGGAAACATTCTAGAATGCCACAAGGAAAAGGTTGTAACCTAGGAAATTTTGTAAACAGCCAAGACATCTTTTGTAACAGTGAAAAAATATTTGCAGGTCTGTAAGGACTGGGAGGTTTGAGCACGTACAGCTGGAGTCTGGGGATGTAACTGGAAAATAAATCCATATCCACTTGTGAACATGATGAAGTAACAGGAACCAGCCCTAACCTTCTGTCTGATGTATTTAAGAATCAGGACCAAATATGGGCGAGGCCTTTCTGATGTTATTGGGCTACAATTGTCTGAGAAGGTGAGTCACATGGCTGCCCCAGCTGACAGTCAGGGAAGTGTGTCCCCAGAGCAACAGGAGTGTGTGTCTTCCTGAATCCAGCAGACTCTTCAAGATGGGCAATGATGGGAGTCTGAGGAGTTGGTGGCAGTGAAAGCTTGAAGGACAGAGAACAGGACAGGAGAGGAGAGTGCCACACAGAGAGTGATGAAGGACTAGAGAAGGTCACCCTTGAGGTTTCAGCTGAATACTAATTAGGGCATGTCTCCAGGGAAACCACCACAGCTGGAGAAAGATGTTCCTGGGGCCAGTGGAATAATGACCTTCAAGGATCACATCAGGCTAACCTAGGATTCCACCAACCCAGTCCTGGAAAACATCCTAATTCATAAAAGTCTCAGCAGAGCTTGCTCTTAGTGTTGATAAGAATAGAATTATCCCTGGGCTAACACTCCCCCCGAGACAGCATAAAATCCAGCTTCAGAAAAACCAACCTATTAAACTGCTCCAAGTAACTTCACTGTTAGAAGGTTCCAAAGCTCAAGAACAATTAGGGATATATGAGTATTTCCAGCACACAAGCGAAATTCAAAATGTCTGGCATCCAATAATAAAAAAAAAAATGAACTGGTCAAAGTGGAGAGAATAAAGTGATTGGGAGTGTCCACCCCAATAAGTGAGGCCCCTAATTCTGTCTTGCCTTCTATGGCTCGGGGAATATTGTGGAAGACTGAGCAGGAAGATTGGAAGAACCAGAGGTCCCCAGAGCAACAGGGGAGGGAGGGAGTGTGGCTGCCTGAGCCCAACAGACTCCTCAAGATGGACAATGATGGGAGTCTGAGGAGTTGGTGGCAGGGAGAGCTTGAAGGAAAGAGAAAGACAGGACGGGAGAAAAGAGTTTCAAACACAGAGAGAAGACAAAGGTGTCATTGCTCGACGTGAAGCAGTACCTTGCAGTGATGATGGGGCCAAGGCCTTCATGAACTCACAGCGGCTGCGGTTGCCTGCACGGACTTACCCAAGGTCAAGCCAGTCAACAGTCCAGCTTTGCATGGAGAGGGAAGAGGGTCAGGAGGCCCCACTAAGCTGAGAAGTCATTGTCTGTTAGCGACTGTTGGGAAAAGGAGAGTTGTTTTCCTCAGTGGTGTGGCCCCTCCACATATGGGCAGCTCTAATTGGACTCATCAGGTTATAATATATTTTTTTCATTAAAAGGAATAAAACATAAAGTTGTGGACAAGATGGAGGGATAACCAGGAGGAATTGAGAGGGTGGGTGTGATCGAACCACATTGTATTCATTCGTAAAAATCACCAGGCAAATATATAAAACTTTTAAACTACCAGGTTCTGAAGAAGCAGGAAAAGATACCTTGTAATAAGGAGGGAAAATATCAATTGTAAAATATAAATAATAAAAACAATACATAAGGACATTAGCAGCTACTACAACCATGTTATATATAAGAAGCTATTATTGGAATGTGTGTAATTATGTACTTTTATTTGTCCCAGCTCTTTGAAAACATTGTGGTTTAGTAAAAACAATGTCCAAGTTCCTCCCTCCCTCCCTCCTTCCCTCCCTCCGTCTCTCTCTCTCTCTCTCTCTCTCTCTCTCTCTCTCTCTCTCTGTGGGTGTGTGTGTTTATGTGTGCATGTGTGTGTGTCTGTCTCTCTGCTCTCCAGCCATAGTGTTCTGCCCCACCACAGGCTCAGAGACAAAGTGCCCAGTGGTCATGGATGAAACTCTCTGAAACTATAAGCCCAAATGAGTCATCCATCTTTATCAGTTCTTCTCTCAGGTATATGTAACAGCAATAAAAAAAAAATCTTCCTAACACTACCCGTAGCCATCATTTTCATTCATGTAATGAATTTCTAAGTTAGTGTGATGGACTATGCTGTCAATCTGACAGAACCTACAATCATTTAAGGGACAAGCCACTGAGCACACCTGTGAAGAACTATCTAAACTAGGTTAGCCTCTGGGCGTGCCTGTGAGGGAGTTTCTTAATTAGGTCAATTGAACTCCAAAGGCCTACCTTAAATTTGGGGGCCACCATTGCATGAACTTGGGACCTGGCCTGCACGAAAGGGGAAAGCTAGCCAGCTCTTTCTATTTCCTGAGTGTGGGTGTCATGCGACCAGCCGCCTCCCGCACCTGTTTCCTTATCTTCCCTGCCAGAGTGGACCATACCCTCAAAGTGTGAGCCAAAGTAAACCCGTCCTTTGTTAGGCTGCCTTGGTCCGGTGTTTTATCAAAGAATGATAAAAGTAGCTGATAATAACTGGCATTCAGGAACAAATGCTCTCTCCCCTTTTCATCCTTAGAGATGCTTTACAAGCCACCCCTCATAGCTGGCTTTAATGATGATTATACCATGCAGTGTTCCCCAGTCGGTTGCTATATAACGGAAACTGTGGCAGTGACCATGACAATGAAAACATGACCTCTATGTTCAAGCCATGAAACATTGAAGAGCAACCAACGTAGCATCTTGCTGACCCCCTCTACTCCAGGAAGAACTTCAACCAACCATGCACAGTAGCCCTCCCTAACAGAATGCCTCATGGCCTTCCTGCTAGCCCTTCCCCCAAGGACTAGAGTTACTCAGGGATTTGTGGTCCTATTGTAGTTACAGCATTTGTTAAGTGTGGTCAACGATGTGTTCAGTCTTACTGAATTCTTCACAGATCTGTTTCCCTACAACACTGGATTTCTTGAAGGCTGTGCACTAATTATGTTACTCCACTGTTTGTATCCCCCTGCTGATTCTTCCTTAACTCTAGAATAAAGTCCAGTGTTGCTCCTAAGAGCACACAAGGAAACCCATCAAGGCCCGCCCTCCATACCTTTTGGTTCCACCTCTTCTTCCCTCTTACTCTGTGCTCTGTTCCCAGACAAGTTCATCAAGCTTCCCAATGGAGCCATATTTTCCCTTAGCTCCGGATGTCCCCTCATGCTGTTCAGTTGATTCGGAACATTCCTTTGCACCCCCTTCCTTTCTCACTCCATATATAGTTCTGACTTGTCCTCTGACAGCAGAGGGACAAGTCAGAAGTCAGTCACTGTTCATAGGAAGAACTCTTCATGATGTTAAGATCATGCATGCCCCCGGGGTATGAAGGCATGTGACTAGTCTGTGCCACCCTCGGTCTGCATTACCTCCACTCTCAGCTGAATTGCAAGCCTTGTCTTGACAAAGCTATATGACTTGAGTTATATCTCACAGAGCTTGTAGTCTGAAGTCCTGTCCTTATTTGGAGATAAGTCTTTATAGATAGGGTTAAAGGGTGGTCCCCAGGGTGGGCTGTAGTCCAATCTAACTGATGTCCTCCTAAGAAGACACCAATGTGGAGACATGGTCGTGTCAAGATGAAGGTATAGATGCTTTGATGAGCTGAGATACACCAGAGATTACCAGAAAGTACTGGAAGCAAGGATCAAGCATGGGGCAGATCTTCTTGCAGTCTTCAGGAGGAACGGAGATCACTTACATACTGATTTGGGACTCCCAACCACCAGAACTGAGAGTCAAGCTGCTGCTGAAGCCACCCCATGGTGATTTTGTATCCGTGGAAACTAATAGAGGCAACAATCATTCCTTTGCTATTTTTGGCCATTTGTATCTGCAGATTAGCACAGCAACTGGATAAAAGTTAAACTCAAATTTATTAAAAGAAGAACAAAAAAAAACCTTTATACTGTGGACAAAAAGAGAAGTTAAGGTTCCTGCCCCCTGAGGATCCCACCACACAATGAGAACACAGAGAAGACAATTCAGTGTGTAGTTAATACCAGGCCAGGGACACAGAGGGTTGGTGACACCACAGTGGTGCCAAGCTCTTAACTGAGATAGGGTGGGAAGTGTTGGAAGCCATCCCAGGACTCCAGGGCCTGGTTCTTGTAATACAAGTTAGGTCAAACAGAAAAGAGAATTGGAGCAGAGGGAGCTAACTGTGGATCTGAGTGATTTGATGTAGAGATGAGTGGAAACCTATCAGGAGAGGTCTTATGCTGAGTCTGGAAGACAATGATGGATTTATAGTTGCAAGGCTTGGATGGTCATGGACGGTCAGCGCTCAGTGTTAGAACGTTCTCCCAGGCAAAGAGAACATACGTCATCGCTAGTATGCTCACGGTTCTTTGTGGACATAAGTCAATCAACCTCAAACCTCAAAAGGTAGCCAAAGTCCCAGAAGCTGGCCTTGCAGGGTAAAGCAGTAGCATAGAAAGGAGGAACTGCTCACAGCCCAGCTTCTGTTTTGTCCTTTCTGCAGGCGGTCCTATCTCTTCAGCAGATGTGATATGCCACTCTATTTAAATCCAAGCTACCTCATTCCCTCCTAGAAGCAGCCCTTAATTCTTGGAAGTTGGTGCAAACCACAGCTCTATCATCACTCCTCAAAGCCACAAGCTTGAAGCATAAGTTCTGCAACACTGTAGGGAAAAGCCAAGCACATCTGTATGATGTTTCTGTTCCCATTTACACTTCTCTGCTTTATGCAAAGCTCTGAGGTCATCATGGAGACTCCAACAGGCAGGACCCCAGAGGACATAGGCCACTGCAGCACAACCCTCCCACAGGAGACAGGAGATAGAATTGGGGCTCCTCCACCCCAGAAGCTCTCTCCCATGGCTAAATGAGATGTAGGGTGGTGCCTACAAGTAACATCATCTATTTGGGTCGAGACATCTTGGTCATGTTATTTTTTTAAGCTTCTTGTTCTTTGTGAATTTAACATCATGCATTCTAGTCCTACTCACCTCCCATCCCCTCATATCTGCCCTTGCAACCATCCCTGCAAAATAAAAGAACACACAAATACACAAACAAAACAAAAAAAGCAGAGAAAGCATCTCCTGGAAGCTATAGTATGTCACAGCGTGTCCCACAGGATATCCTTCTGTCCACATATCTTCCCTTGCAATGTTCATTGCAATGAGTCATGGTTCTGGTTTGAGATCTCTGGCTTCTGTGACACCATCAATACTGGATCCCCACCCGGACTCCTCTTGGTTATGGTGTTGTTGCCCTGTATCATGGAGATTCTGCAGCTTTGGATTAGCAGGACTGACTCACCATATCCCAACCATTTGCAAATAATATAGATTTTGGGGTGGGCCAACTCAGAGCCCTGGATCTAGGCCTGGGGGTAGCGGAACTGGCCAGTACACTGGCTCTCTCTTATTTGCACCACCAAGGCAAGCTCTCCAGCACTGCTTCAGCTAGGCCACCCAGTGCCACCATCAGCAGGAAGTCAGGGTCAGCTGTCCTGCTTTCATGCCTTCAGGATTGGCTCACCCACCCCTCCAGAACCAGCTCCATTGTGCTGCCTGGTCAAGGCATGGGGTCCACTCTCCCAAGTGCTGCAGCCTGTGAGGGGCTGGGCCAGCTCTCCCACTCTCACACCCCCAGGACTGGCTCACTCTTGTCTTCTCTACAAGGCCCACCTCCATTCTGTTGCCCAGTTAAGGTGCAGAGCCTGCTCTCATAAGTGGTGAAGGTGGCCAGGGACAGGGCCAGTTCACTGGCCATGACCCCCAGCATCAGCTCTCCTGACTGCCTCAGGGGCAGCGTCCCCTCCCACAGAGGCATGCCACCCCCACAGAAGAAAGTGGTGGGGTCAGCTCGCTCACACTCACACCCTTGGGGCTGGCTCACCCATACTCCAGCCACCAGGGTCAGCTCCACTGTGCTGCCTTGGGTGAGGCACAGGGCCCATTCTCCTGAGTACTTTCATGGCGAGAGGTAGGGTCCAAAGCACCAAAGCCAGTAAAGGTCGGGGCCAGTACTGCATAACCCCTGAACATCCATGTGGTGCCAGAACAGGAATGTCCCCATTTTTCTAGTGGTAATATGAGCCACAGACATTGACAAGATCCCTACCCCGCATAGCCATGGACCCAGACAAGGCAGGTAGGACCCTCAACAGCAGCTAGTGCCAGGACCTCACCATGGCCCCAGGTGTCAGGGCTGACTACTCACAACAGTCTGCTCCTTTCCACCCTCGGGTCTCTAGTTTCATCTCTCTTCATAAGGCTCAAGCTGCTCCACTTCTCTCTCTCCCATTGGACCACCACATGCTCCACATTATGGTGGCTCCCACTGCAGGCTGGCTGGCCATTTGGCTGGTGGGCCCCTGGGTGACAACCTCCAGCAAGTGGGTGTCCCTAGGCCACCTGTGCAGTCAAATGGAGAGCGGGTCTGTGGCTGGCAAGGCAGTCCACAGTCTTTCTCTTCCTGTGCTATGCTCCCTGGATTTGATTAGATTTTTATGCGTCCTAAGCCTCAAACAGCACTGGCCACCAAGACAGGAATCAAGCTAGGATGAACAAAGGACTGTCATCTGCTCTGCCCCTGACCGATATAAGAACAATACCACCAACAAGGTGTATTGTTTGCCCATTGTTGGAGTGGGGGGTGGTCATATCATTTTTTATCGCCTCTCAAATAAAGACGGCTGTCTTGCATGTTATCCTGAAGACAGAAAAGGAAAGCCAAAAGGCATAACTTACCATGCAGGGCAAGCAACCATTACTGGGTCTGCCCACTGAGTACAAGGGTATGCTTACCAGGTCAGTGAAACCTCATGTCACCCCTGAATACATCAATGGGCTCTCTGCATCTGGTAACACCGGCTGTGTGGAAGTCAATTAGATGTGCATGTCTCAGCACTGCAGGCATTTGCAGAATGCTCTTGGCCCTGTAGACCTCAGATGTCAGAGGACTCACTTGCTGACCTTTAGATGATGGTGGGGGCTGCAGTTGACATTTGCACAGGCTCTGGTGCATGTCTCACTGGGTTATCCTTCAGAGGCACAGCAGGACAGCTGCAGAGCTGGTGGCTCACCACCGAGCAAGCCACTTACCAGCAGTGTGGAAAGAACTGGAGATTGACTGGGTGGAGTTCCCTGTTGTTCTAGGTGGGCGTTGATGGGCTTATCGACTACTTCCTCTTCAATACCTCTGAATGGTACTACTACTGATGCAATAGAAACCAGATATCTTGCTCCATTACAGTAGATACTAAATTTCAGCAGTGGAGGTGGAGTTTGCCTCTTTCTAGAAGGATACTCATTAGGAACAAAGGCATTTAATGTGTGGGCGATGCCAGCATCTTCTTCCTCCGGATGACCCTGGGAATCTGCTCTGTCCAGAAAATGTTGAAGCCTTATCTCCCTCCCCTTGCCAGGATATTAGTGAGGATCCAGTAAGTCATAAGCAAAGCCACTAGAGAATTAGAAGGGAGAGAAAGAAAATCAGGGTTCTGTGACTGCCTTCACATACCTTTATCAGTCACTGCAAAGCAAGACATTAGGAGGGCCATTCAAGGCTAAAGCTGGATCCCACTCGTACAGCTTTCTGCGAATTTTTTCCCTGATGCTGGGTCTCCATGAGTAAGAATAAGTCTCTTACAGTTGTTATAACCAAATACCACAATCAGGGAGCTCACGACAACAGGTAAGTATTCTGCCCCGGTCTCAGGGGGCTATAAATCCAAAATGGGAGTGTGAGTAGTGCTGTGCTCCCCCCAGATCCTCCAGGGAATGATGTTTCCTAACTCTGGTTTCTAGTAGCTTCAGAGTGAGCTATGGTCAGGATCTGTGTACACTGAACTTGTGGGGGTTCATTGTTACTCACTGTATAATCCCACACATTCAGATGACTTCAGGGGCCATGCAAATAATACAAATAACATAATGGAACATTTAGAGGAGCTACTTCTGAGCTCAGATGAGCTAATGATTGGCAACAGATTTAGGGGCTGAATTGTCTGTTGGTCTGTCTTTCTAATTTTCAAGAGAGGATAGAACTCATTTTTGTGTGAATGAGTATGTGTGTGTGTGTGTGTGTGTGTGTGTGTCGCATCCCCCTCAACCAGCAAGGACGACGCAACTCGCAAAAGCTCTTCTCCAGCAGTTTATTCAGGTCCCTTGAAAACAGTCTTCCAAATCCCCGGGCAGACCCAACCCACAGGCTAAATACTATATGAACAGCCAATCAAGTAAAGCCACGTGGTGCTATCTTAGAGGCCCACGTATGCAGAAGCAAGCCAGATCAGCAATCTTAGCCAAATATGGACTTGTTTATCATCGAGAGCGCTCACCATTGGGCTGGTGGAAGGTGGAAACTGGCGCCATTTTTAGGGCGCGGCACGTCGCAGCTCTCTACAGTTCCTCCTTTTTTATTTTTTCTAAAGTTGGTAGAAGTCCCTGGAAAGGCTTCGTAATCCCCATATCTGGGGATCTCATGGTGGGCCTGAGCCTGTAGGAGGGCGATGCTCAAACTCTTACCCATCTCTGGGTCAGCCTCCCCACTCGGGACTGCCCTGTCTTAGGTGGCCGAGACTTATCCGTCAACTCTGTCATTGACTTGCCAGACCCTAATACCCATGGAACTAATACCTCAGTGGGCAGGGACTATGGTCAGTGAAGATTTAAGGCTTCATGGCAGCGAGCCATGCCTGAGGAGACTGGCCCACCTCAATGGCGACAAGGGCCTGTATAATCATGGCTGCATTACGCTTTTGTGTGACTCTCATCTTGTAGATGCACCATAGGCAAACCAGAGAGGCTAGTATCATCAGTATCACCAAAGAGCCTACGCCCGCCCACTCCTTAAGACGATCCATAGCCGTCTGTATCCAGGAGTCAAACCAGTAGCCAGGCTCAGATCCACCTGAGTGGAGTTGATGTGGACGATTGTTGCTCTCAGCTCTCTCATCAAATTTTCAAATTCAGTCGACCAATCCTGTAAGAGGAATTCTGACAATTGTCTAGACAGATTAGCAGCCTTTGTAAAATTACGATACTGCACCGAAGTAACACACAAACCTTGCATTTTCCACTCACACCCCAATTGTGCTAGTTGCCAAAGAGAATCAATCTGTTCTTGTATTAAATCTATGCGTTGATTAACTATCATAAGGCCTCCTTTGAGATGAGAATTCATAGAGGTCTGAGTATCCAATGCCTGTGCTACAGTGGCTGAGATGTTATTCAGGGCATTGGCAGTCTGTATAGAACTAGACAAGGCAATAGCTGAGGCAGTAGCTCCCACAGCAGCAATAGTGATGGCAGTAACAATAGCTGCAGTGATGCCAAAATCTCTTTTAAGCCTGAATAGCATCATGGTATTAGGGGCTTCTACAGGAACTGGTACATATCGAGGCATTCTAGTCACCACAGCCACAGGAAAGGCTGTGGCATTCCAGCACAGGGCATAAAAGCATGTGTCCGGAGTGCATACTAACTTTTCTTTACCCAAGGATGCACTCCCATTACTTACAATCCACAGAAAAGGAGGCCAGAGACACACTGGTGAGGCTGAAAAGGTCTTATTGCGGTAAGAATGAAATGAAGAATTCCAAGTACCAGAGCCACTACCACTAGAAAATTTTAATTTGGTAGCGGACCCAAGGGAAAAATTACCTCTTTGATAAATTCCTCCCCCAAGCATAATGACAGGTCCCAAGTCCATGCAACTTCCATTTACCCCACACAAAAGCCACAAATCAAAAGGATTGGTGGCAGTCTGCTGAGGATCCCTAGTAGATATATCAAGCATTCCTGTACAAGACTTATTCACTATATTACTAATCATGGGGCTAAAGGAAAAATAATCTTGTTGAACCCAAACTGCTCTGCGCTCCTGACATCCAGTCCAGGGAAAAGGTCCTTCTTCTCCTGTGGATCCTCTACAAAAAGGTGCCCAGCATGGCTGTCTGGGGGGGTCCCGGTCAGAGACTCGTGTGGGCCACCATCCTTCAAGGTGAGAACCATTGCCTGAAAACAAACCAAACCACCACTCCTACCCCCAAACCTCAGTTGTGGTAAAAAATCTGCTGACTGCTGAGACAATTTAATGCATTCTGTATCATCTGACCTATTGAAGCTCATAAAAAAGCACAGACTACCCTTCAAGCTGACATTTCTATTACCCTCTATAGGGCTTTTCTGATCATCAAAGGGAAGGTAGGGTAAGCCTAAGCTTCTATTACTGCTAAATAAGCGTGGAAACACAGTTGCATCATGTCTGACCGGCATTGGCTTTGGGAATATCGACAGGATCCCCCATCTCGGCTCAGTCATTCCTGACATACTCACTGCTACTATCACCAGGATCCCTAGGAAGGTCTTCATGACGAATCTTCCTCACAAGGTGTTCAGGCACCCACACTGGATCTTGTTGATCCTGAGGAAAAACACAAACAGACCCTCTCGCCCATGTTAGCACGGGGTAAGGCCCTCGCCAAGAGCCTGTCAAAATATCCTTCCACTTCACCATGCCTTTAGGTGGACCATGGGAATCCTGATGTCTGTCCGCTGCTGAGCGGCCTTGAACATCCAAATTGAAAAAATTTAAAGTAAATAAGGCTAAAGACATTCTCTCCTTGGGGGTACGGCCTTGGCCTATTCCCCCTTTCTGTTTTTGCAAACATTCTTTCAAGGTGCGATGAGCACGCTTCACAATTCCTTGTCCTTGAGGATTATATGGTAATCCGTGATTAAGGTGTACCTCCATCTGGTTGCAGAAGGAGACAAAGGACTGAGCCGTGTAGGCTGGTCCATTGTCCGTTTTCAGCTGCTGTGGTTTTCCCCATGCAGCCCAGGCTTCTAAGCAATGCCCTATGACATTGCGAGCCTTTTCTCCACTCATAGGTGTAGCATGTATGATACCTGAGCAGGTATCCACAGATACATGAATATATTTTAAGGTTCCAAACTCTGAAATGTGGGTAACGTCCATTTGCCAGATTTTGAGTGGCATCAACCCTCTAGGGTTCACTCCCACACTGGGAGGATGATGATGAATCACACACTGAGGACAGTCCAAAACCACTTGTCTAGCAACTGCTCTAGACAAATGGAATTTCTGCTATAGAGTTTTTGCATTTACATGAAATAATTGGTGAAACTGTCTGGCTTGGTCCAGGAATGAGCTCCAAAAAATGCATGTCATCCTAGTCCATTGATCAACTTTATCATTACCCTCAATGGTCCAGGTAATCCTGTATGTGCTCTGATATGTTGAATATAAAAACACCTTTTTCTTTGCCAGATTAAAACTTGTAACTCTTGTAATAAGGCACCTACAGTACTACTATTCTTAATAGGACCTGCTAATTCTAATACTTTCACTGCATTGACCACATAGACTGAATCTGAAATCAAATTGAATGCAAATTGACATCTTTTAAACACCTCAATTACTATTTTCAACTCTACTATTTGGGGGAGCCCGGTTGAAATTGACATAACACGGGCTCTTGTCTTTCTATCAAATAGGCTCCACAGCCTGTCTTTGAGCCATCAGTAAACACATTTGGTGACCCTTGAAGTGGTACTACTGAAGTAAACTTAGGGAATATCACTGGGTGCTCCTTAAAAAATGATAGCAATGGATGCTTAGGATAATGATTATCAATCACTCCTTCAAAGCTACATTGCAATATTGCCCAATCATCTACAGTGCCACACAAAATCTTAATTTGATGACTGGAATAGGGCACTATTATACTGGCAGGAGCAACTCCAAAAGACTGCAAACATTGTTGGATACCGTTCAAGGCTAAAGCAGCAACTGCAGTGGGATAATGTTCTAGGATTTTTTTGGAGAAATCTTTGAATAGGTCCATAATAATGGTTCGTCCTGCCATAACAATCCTGTAGGTTGACCATAGGTGGCAAATATGCACAATGCAATGGGCTGTCCTTCCTGCCATCTCTTTAGGAAGGCACTCTGTAACCTTTCTTCCACTTTACATAAAGCTTTTCTTGCTTCTCCTGTTAATTGCCTAGGAGAATTAAGTGCTGAATCACCTTTCAAAATATCATATAGGGGTCTTATTTCATAATTTGGTAGCTTCAAATAGCCTCTTACCCAATTGATATCTCCTAACAACCTTTGAAAATCATTTAGAGTCTTTAAATTATCTTTTCTTATCTCAATCTTTTGAGGTATTATCTGTTCAGGTCCAACCTTCGCTCCTAAATAATTAACCACATTTTCCTTTTGAACCTTATCAGGAGCTATAAACAACCTTTTCTTTTTTAATAATTGAACTAATTCTTCATGGGCCTGATCTAACATTTGTTCACCCTTAGCTGCCAGTAAGATATCATCCATATAATGAACACATCTCAAATCTGGAAAATTCTTTCTCAAGGGAGAAATGGCTTCCCCCACATACAGTTGGCACATAGTGGGGCTGTTTGCCATGCCCTGAGGTAATACTACCCATTCAAACCGCTGATCAGGTTCCTCATGGTTACAGGATGGAACAGAAAATGCAAATCTCTCACTATCTTTGGCACACAAAGGGATGGAGAAAAAACAATCCATTATATCTATAACTATAATGGGCCATGAGGCTGGCAAAGATGATAAAAGCGGCAAACCGCGTTGCACTGGGCCCATGATCTACATTTGTTGATTTATGGCATGCAGGTCATGTAACAATCTCCATTTTCCAGATTTCTTTTTAATGACAAAGATAGGTGTATTCCAGGGAGATACAGATGGTTTTATATGCTTTAAAGACATCTGTTCATCCACCAAATCTTTGGCTGCATTCAATTTTACAGAGGAAAGTGGCCACTGAGGAACCCATACTGGGTCCTCCGTCTTCCAAGTTATGGGAATGCCTTCCTCAGTGGCCCCTAGGAAAAACCCAGGCCCTGTCTCTTTTGTCTTTACTGCATAGATATGGGACTCTTCTGCCCCTGCAAATATTTTCCTATTCCAAAGCCTGGAGCATATCCCATATCTTGCATCATATGTTGGACTGAATCAGAATAGTCATTACTCAATTTAAATCCCATATCCTTTAAAAGGTCTCTTCCCCAAAGGAGATAGGGAGCTCAAGTACATATGGCTGCATTTCTCCTGAGTGGCCTTCTTGGTCCTGCCACTTTAATAATCTTGCACTCATATCCGGAGTCTTAGCATAACCCAGGCCTTGAAGTGTTTGAGAAGAGGCTTGTACGGGCCAACCTGGAGGCCAGTCTTTCTTTGCTATGATACTCCTATCAGCCCCAGTATCCAAAAGGCCCAGGATCCTTTTACCATCAACTTTTAACTCCAAGACGGGGTGTTGGTCCAAATCCAAGGAGAGAAAAGTCAGATCCATGCCCATGGACCCAAAACCATCTTTTCCTCTCTCTCGATCCTTTGCCGCATAGCGATCATGTAAGCTCGGCAACATGATCAACTGAGCAATTCTATCTCCAGGAGAGATAGCCATTATACCATGGGGGGAGGCTACCATGATCTTAACCACTCCTGTATAATCTGGATCTATAACTCCAGGATGGACAATAAGTCCTCTTAAGACTGATGATGACCTCCCTAACAGTAAACCAACTGTACCAGGTTCAAGGGGTCCTTTAAAATCTGTTTCAATTAACTGGACCCCCATTTGGGGCGTTAATACGAGTCTGGTGGTGGAGCAGAGGTCCAATCCTGCTGAGCCTGCAGTGGCTCTCCGCAGTCTCTCGGATGGCGGAGGGTTGGCCATCTCTCTTGATTCTGTTCTTTGTCCTGATTCTCTACTGCCCCATATATTTGTGGGCCCTGGGATCATGGGCCCCGCTGTCCGTTTTTTGGACGAGCGCCACCATAACCTTGAATCAAAGGCTGGCCATGGATGTCTGTCACTGAACAGCATTCATTAGCCCAATGGTTCCCTTTTATACATTTTGGGCATAACCCCGGCCGCCTGGGGCGTTGTACACTTCCTGTACTTTCTGTACTCCTTCCCTCGGTGCACTGTCTTTTAAAATGTCCCATCTTGCCACACTTAAAACAAACTCCTGAACTTCCTCCACCTTTTCTGGTCAACTGTACTACTGCGGCAGCAAGACCAGCATTAGTTAACGGCCCTCCAAGTTCTCTACACACTTTCATCCAGGCTTCTAGTCCTTTGTTCTTGTAAGGGGTGATTGAAACCGAACTTTTAAATTATTTATTTAACTCTTATTTATTACTAAATTCACTTATAACAAACACCAGCAATTTCTTAACTATTAATCCTATAAATTCCTACAACCCCTTTAACCTATCC
>CAJQZJ010015786.1:4563268-4588717 GCA_907164525.1 Lophiomys imhausi | reverse complement strand
ACACACACACACACACACACACACACACACACACACACACACACACAAAGGGCCAAATATTGTCTGTTTCTACTTGAAGATACCTAGAAATTGAAAACTGATAGCAGTGGAAACTAGTACAAAAGTAACCAGAGACTGGCGGGGAGGGGACAGGAGTTAGTGCTGAAAGGACAGAGTTCTATCTGGGATGGCGAAATACATGGAAATCCCTGATGGTGATGGCTGCACATCATTGTGAATGTAATCAAGGACTGGCTTGATACCCAAACATGACTTGAGTGGTGAATTTGATCTCTGTTTACTGTAAAAAAAAAAAAAAATACGCAAATTATGACACGCTCCAGGCCACAGTGTTCCACCTGCGAAAGACTAGGCAGGCTGTGTTTCTAGTGCTTTTCAAACGCATAACTGGAAGATTCATCTGTAGCAGACCAACTTCCCATTCTGCTGCCCCCTGTTTCTGATTTCAGCCCAATAGAACCACAAAAATCAACCCATCACTCAAAAGGACATTTTGAGAAATAAGCTTTCTTAAACCCTTAAGATTTTCTTTAATTGGAATCTTTAAATACTTTGGGGCTGGTGAGATGGGCTAGCAGTTAAAAGTGCTTGTTCTTGCAGAGGACCTGTGCTCAGTTCCCATCATCCACCTCACATCTGACAACTGCCTGTAGCTCCAGCTCCACAGAATCCAAATCCCTCTTTTATACTCCATAGACACCTGCACTCACATGTGCATACTACCCTCCTCCAGCTACACAAAATTAAAAATAAAACACATCTTAAAACATTTACGTGTCTTAAAGGTAAAATACTGTTTAAAGCAACCTTGAATACCAACTTTAAACAGCTTTGATTATTTCTTAAGTGATCAATATAGCAGGTGGCTTTATCTTGTTTCTGTTTTATTATTATACACTCTAATTCATTTTTACTGTACTTAATACCTCTACCTCCCTTCCAACCCTTGCTCCTTCCAGCCACCCCCCCAACACTAGGTGAGAAAGAAAGAAGGGTCAGAATTCCCTTTGGGCTACTTTCTGTTGATTAGGGTCATCGGTTCTTTTTAAGAGCAATACCAAACTCATTACTCAGGATATCCAGTAGGGCAGTAAATCAGGAAACACAGCAGCAGGATGAACCAGCAGCAGTTCAGGTGAGCATCAGCAGCAGGGAAAGTAGCAACCTCTTCCTTCTTCAGGGTGCCCTATTGCTTGGGGCTCTGGCTTTTTAAATGCTCTTCTGAATTAACTGGCTGCATCTGGCTAAGCCACGCCTCTGCTAGTGCACAAGGAACAGTTAATAGTTTACACCTGTGGAGTAATTGAAGCAGCCCCACACCTGGGATTAAACAAAAGCATTTTCATTCATAACTGGGTTTTTCAAGAAACAAAACTCTCACCACAGATCAATCTAA
This sequence comes from Lophiomys imhausi, assembly GCA_907164525.1. NCBI lineage: Eukaryota > Metazoa > Chordata > Mammalia > Rodentia > Muridae > Lophiomys > Lophiomys imhausi. The sequence continues at coordinate 4,587,300 of CAJQZJ010015786.1, read as the reverse complement.
TTTATTTTGCTCTCCTGTCATTGCAAAAAAAAAAAAAAAAGAAGAAGCATAAAGTGCCTTTACTAAAATACAAAAATTTAACATATCTTTTCCTCTCACTTACGTTCATGGTTTAAATTGTATTCTAAAGCTGACCATGAGGCTGGAGAGATGGCTCGAGAGTTAAAAGCCTGTATTGCTTTTTGCAGCAATTTGCAGAGAATTCAAGTTTGTTTCCCAGCACCCATATTAGGTGACTCACAGCTACCTGTAAATCCAGCTTCAGGAGTTTCCTCCCCTCTCTGGCTTGAGTAGGCCTTGCATTCACATGCACATGCTCACACAGAGACACATCATTAAAATTAATTAAAATCAATCTTTAAAGAAACATTAAGGTGACCAAGAAGTCCCTAAAGCCTAAACTAAAATTCTTAGAGAAGCTCCCTGCTCTTTACAAACACTCACAGCCAGTTTGCTTTTTAAGTGTCAGGGGAGAAAAATCCTTTCAAGATTGTCTTAGCAAAAAAGACCTCTTAAAGCAGCACGGAGAGCTGAGGAGGCCTTCGGCCTTCACTGGAGTCCGTGGCTTGAAACGGATCAAAGGCACCTGTTAACCTATGTTAAGAACACTATCTGCCCCCGATGCACACTGGAGTGTAGGGTGTCTCGGAAGCAAGAGCCCCTCCAGCTCAGAGGACCCCAAGCTGACTGTGGCCAGCAGTGGCTCCTGACATGGAAGGGAAGCTTCTAGAGTGAAGAGAGCCCCTTCTATAGTGAAGATGGGCAACTGACCCCTGACTAGCCTGAAAGGTCAGAATAGGATTCCAATTCCCATCAGTCTTTCCCCAAGGCAGATCTCGCTCTTAGAGGACCCAAGAAGAGACCACTCCAGAATGCTTTGTCACTTATATTTTCCCCTTTCCCTTTTGGTATAGCTTATACTATTTCTTATTTTGCTTTTAAAATCCATGTTTTAATTTTTATTTCTCTTTGTTTATCTAGTTTTACCTATGCATTCTCTTTATTCCATAATCAGATTGCTATCTGATTATAACCAGTTTCTTTTTTCTCCCCCTATCCTTTATATTTTCCTTTTTCTTGTCTTTTATTTAACCTTATTGCTTCTTCCCTTTTCCCCATTTCCTGAAATTTTCTTGATTTAACTCACTTGCTATTATCACATCTGCTTCGATTAATTTTTAATGTCTTACCTTATTCTACACTATTGTTTATCATTTTCTTTTCTGTGGTCATTGGGGGTATGGTAGTCAGTTTCCATTTACTTTAATCGTAACTCTATATCAAATCCTCAAGACAAAGTTGCTAATTATGAAGATCCCTCTCACATAAATATAGATGTATCCATCCTAACAAATGTGCAAAACACAACTCACATGCATAAGAAACATAAAAAGGCATGACAGAAGGATTCTTCCCAAGAGCTTCACCGGTGGTAACTAATGCCAAAGATACTGAAAGCCCAAACAAAAAAATTCTAAACTTCACTTTGAAAAGATAATGATCTCAGAAGTATCCAAGCAAGGATATAAGTGAAGTAAACAAATCAATTGAGGACCCAGGTGAGAAAGATAGCAATGTAGATGAAAAAGCAGGGGGGGAAAAAGTTGCTATTTGGGGTGTGGAATAGCTCAGCTGATAAAGTATTGGCCATGCAAGTGTGAGGAATTGAGTTTGAATCCCCAGCTACAGGAGGAGGCACACATCTGTAACCCCAGCTCTGGGAAGTGGACCCTGTAGCTCACTGGCCAGACAGCCTAGTCAAATCAGTAAGCTCCTGATTCACTGAGATAGCTGATCTTAAAAAAATATGGTGAACCACAATCAAGTAAGATATATGATGTCAACCTCTAGCCTTCATACACACATACACACACACACACACGTGTGTACATGTGCACATGCACACATACCAAATATACATAGCCATACACAACGATGAATAAACAAAATTAAAGAAATTGATATTTTGATCAGAAATGTTGAAATCAAAAGTTCAATAAATCAAACTAAAAACAGAAAAAGCACCATTAGTGACTAAGATCAAGCAGAAAACAGAATATCAGGGTTTGAAGACAAGGTCAAGAAATTGCTACACTCTGACATCAATAAACAATGGCAAGAAATAAATAACCACTGCCACAGCTTTTGAGAATCCTGGGAGAAGATCAAGAGACAATACCTAAGGCACAAACCAAGTTAAATCAGTAGAAAACCCATTTAACAAAATTATATTAGATAATGCCCCAAATCTAGGGAAAGATATGGCTGTCAAAAGACCAGCAACATTTATAACCCAAAATAGAGATGCCCAGAAAGAATCTGTCTAAGACAATCTACAGCTAAAAATTTAAGACCAAAGAGGAGAAAAATTAAACACAAGTATTAAAAGCTACAAGAGAAAAACACCAACTCCCAAAGGCAGTTATCAGAATAACAGCAGACTCCCGCAGCAAAAGCACTTACTGCCAGGAAAGTCTGGAACAATATGCCTCAAGTCCAGAGAATCACTGCCAACCAAGATTACTATATTCAGCACAGTTATCTTAAAAGTCAGGAGAAATAAAGACCTTCCAAGATAACACAAACTAAAGAAAGTTTTGATCACTATGCCAGTAATTCTAGGAGATACTCAAAGAAACTCCACACACAGAGGAAGAAGAGAGACACTGACAATCATGAGAACTTAGGAAGGAGCAAGTGTCAAGGAGTAATAGATAAACAAATTAGAACAAGAAAAGAATCAAATACATACAACTCAGCAAACCAGAAAACTCTTAAGATAAACAGGAGAGAAAAAGAACTTTATGTCAATCAACCAGGGAAACAACCAACAGGAATTACAGAAATTATTGAATACTTATCAGTAATAATCATCAACATGAAGGCTCTTACGTTTTTATTCAAAAGATGCAGAATGGGGCTGGTGAGATAGCTCAGAGGATAAAGGCATTCACTGGCAAAACTGATGCCCTGATTTCAGTTTCCCAGAATGGAAGGAGAGAACAAACTCTTGCAAGTTGTCCTCTTGAAGACTGCACATGGATGCCCTGATCAGCCTACACCTACATACACAGTCACTCTAAATATATAAGTAAATAATTTATAACCAAATAAATAAGTTTTTGAAATTTCTTTTATACAATTACAGACTTGGGTTATGAAACAGAATCAACATTTTGTTGTCTGCAATAAACATACCTCACTGGCAAAGGCACTTGGAGATTGAAAGAACATACCTCACTGGCAAAGGCACTTGGAGATTGAAAGAACATACCTCACTGGCAAAGGCACTTGGAGATTGAAAGAACATACCTCACTGGCAAAGGCACTCGGAAATTGAAAGATTACCATAGTTAACCTTAGCTGTCAACTTGACACAGCCCTGGGGTCACCAAGGAAGAAGGAACCACAACTGAATAACTCCCTCAATTAGATTTGCCTGTGAACAATTCTATGAGGCATTTTTTTAATCGCTAATTGATGTGGATAATCCATCCCATTGTGGGCCATGCCACGCCTGAGCAGGCAATCTTGGGTCAAACAAAAGAGCAAGCAGCGAAAGCTAGAGGGAATAAGCCAGTCCACTTCATGCCTCCACGGTTTTTGCTTCAAGTTTCTGACTTGAGCTCCTGCCTCAGTTTCCTTCAATGACAGACTATAACCTGTAAGCCAGATAAACTCTTTCCTTCCCCAACTTGCTTTTGGTTGGCATGTTTACTGAGGCAGAAGCTGCCAAACTAGAGCTCCAACAAAGTTGGACTTTAAGCTAAAATTAGTCATAAGAGATAAGAAAGTAAATACAAAAAAGGACCATTCCATCAAGAAGATATAAAAATATAAGTATATGCACCAAATGTTGCATTACCCAGTTTCATATTAAAAATAAACCCACTGGACACAAAGGGACAGCTTTTTAATATAACAGAATCGATATGCTGTGAAAGAAATCAGGAAAACCTCACGATAGCCTAAAAACTATAACTAGTAATAAACCTCATTAAGGAGATGTGGGACCTGTACAATAAAAACAACAACAAAAGAAACTGAAGACACTAGAAAATGGAGAGACCTCACATGTTCATGGATTGACAGGATTAGCATTGTGGAAATGACCACATACCCAAAAGTAATCTGCAGAGTCCATGTAATCCTAAACCATACTTCTATTGACAATAGTCACAGTACAAAAAAAAAACCCCAAAAAACAAAATAAAAACAAAAGAAAGAGAAAGAGAGAGAAAGGAAGGAAGGAGGAAGAAGGAAGAAAGAAAGAAAGAAAGAGAGGCAATCCTAAAATTTACATGGACACAAAAAAGCCCCTGAATAGCCTTGAGCAAAAAAGACAAATACTGGAAATATTGCAATACCTGATTTCACATTATATTATAGAGACATAGTAGAATGGCAGCGTGGTATTAGAATAATAACAAAATAGACACACCCAAAAATAAATCCATCTGTTTTTTGACAAAGTTTTTTTTTCTAGTTTAATTTCTTTTGTTGCAATAAAACATTCCAAACAAAATCAACTTGGGGAGAAAAGAGTTTATTTTACTTCCAGGTCTTAGCCTAACATGAAGGAAGTTGGGGCAGGAACTCAAGAAACAAGTTAAAACAGAAATCATGAAGGAATTCTGCTTGCAGGTTTGTTCATTCTCATACTCAGCTAACTTCCTTATATAGCCCAGTACCACCAGCCCAGGTGGGCTACTCCTTCTCACATCAATTAATGCCAAGACAACACCCCCCACCACAGACATGCCCACAGGCCAATTGAGATTCCTTTCTCAAATAAATGACTCTAGGCTGTGTCAAGCTGTCAATTACAGCTAATTAGGGCAGTTGTCAAAAATATGTTTTGGGAAAAAATAAAAAGCCTTTTCAACAAATGCCACTGAGAACTGGATAGCTGCATGTAGAAGAATGAGACCAGGTTTCTATCTCTCACCTTGCATAAAAATCAGCTCAAACCAGATCAAAGCAATTGAATGAAATACTAGGAAAAGACTTCATGATAAAGGTACACACAAGAATTTTCTGGAAAGGACTTCAGTAGCTCAGGAAATCATAGCAAGAACTGACAAATTGAGTTGCATGAAATTGAAAACCTGCTTTCTAGATGCAATGAAGTGAGCAGTTTCTCCCACCTTGCTGTACGACCCCACACAGATCCAAGGATAGCGCGGGGCCAAGTGACTATGGACTGAAGCCAAGAGTTAAAACAAATGCTTCCCCTTTTAAGCTGTCATTGCATAAATTTTGTGCCAGCAATACAAATTTACAAACATAGTCCCTTTATAGGTATCTAAAAAAAAAAACAACAACAACACATACAACATCTTATAATTAATACTTGTCCCACTTCACACCAAAATTGCAAATCTCCAATCTCAAACCTATCCTTCTCTCCCTGAGTTGCTAGCAAAACAGTTTTGCTTTTAAAATAATAAGAAAATAGTTTACTCCAAACTAAATTATGGATGACCACGGATCAGGAGTTCAGGTTCAAGTCATCCTTCAAGAGATTATGTGAGCTTTATGGTCACAGAAGAAAAAGTATAAAACACACAAAATCCTCCAATTTACAAAATATGTTAGTGTGGCCATCAGGCTATCAGAAGGCAGGGGAATGTACAGGAATCCAGTGTGATCTTGCTGCGTTTCTAGCTTCAGGGTTAGTGGAGTCTGGACTAGGGATACATTTGAAGAGTTTTAGTCATGAGGATATTAATAAGTTTTCTCTGGCCATGAAATACATCCATTCAAGCCAAGTTAAAAGTATAAAAGCAGGTTTATTTGTGGGCTGCTCTTGGGTGGGTTCCCTGGTCTCAGAAAATGAGATCAGGGAAATTGCCATGCAAATAGGAAGACAGAAGGGGGAAGATAGAGAGAGAAAGAGAGAGCATGTTCATAGAGAGAGAGAGAGCAAAATGTATGGATTATATAAAGAAGAGCCTCTGAGGGAGGGAAAGCCCAGCCCCTGAGCTGAAAAGTTCAAGGTAGAAGAGAGGGTTTGCCAGCCATACCGGGTAACAGGTGGGAACTGAGGGATGTTGGGAGAACCTGGAGGCAGGTCTGCTTTGATATACTACATAGGCACCTCAGTGTCCGGGCTCTGAAACCCAGCATCCCAGCCTTCTGTTGATAGTGAGTGGATAATAAGTGATAACAAGGGGTGACATAATTGTCTATAACTACTTCCTACCGACACTGACACATCATTATTAGGGGTGCAAAAGGCTGGAATGTTGGCCAAGTCTGGGAAGAGCACTGTGTCACTCCCTGTCCAGTATCTGCAGGACCATCTGGGACTAGGGATATGAAGGCCCACTTGAAGCAGTCTGAGACTTACCGACGGCCTGGGCAGTCAAGTAACCCAGGGTTCCTCTATGGTAGGTGAAGCATCTTTCCTTGACTGCCAGGCTCAGATTTGATAGACTTTCCTGTGAAGCAGGAATTTTGAAGGATTGTCCTACCTTGTCTAGGCCAAGTGGATCAGTCGATTTCTGGTGTCCTGCTGTCCACAGATTGGACAGTGTGCCATCAGTAGTCAAGACAAAGGGGAGTCTACAGTCAGCTTTGCCACATTTAAAGCAAGCGTCTGGTGGCCATTCTTCTGTGCCCATTATCTTCTTTGGAGGAGATTTAGGAGTCCTGCCAGGAGTTGATGTCTCTCTATCACAAAAAAAAATTATTGAACATTTTAAATGTGATATTCTGCAAATCTTTGAAGTGTTTGAGGACCACATGTCTATCTAAAGCTTATCTAAATAGACAAACTTTGCTTGCTTCTAGTTATTTACTTTGAAAACATATACAGGAGGCTTACTAAGGACTATTCCTGTAATTAATTGCCATCAGTTCTTAGGATGACCACAAATATTGTTCTGAACACATTAAAGGATTTGATCATCTATAAGGTGACTTGACTATTAACTTGCATTTCTTAAGTACTCTTAACAATTAGTTTACATAGGTTAGGATTTGCAGCTTTATCCCTGTTTTATATTGGAACTTAAAAATAACAATCTTTAAATTGAAGCTCTTTTAGTATCAAAATAAAACTTTTAATCATAGATACAGTCCATAGAGACTGACGACTTTACTGATCCTGAAAATCGGCACAGTGAAGAAACCAAAACAGCCATTCCATGGGCGAAAAGGGGAAAAGTGTATTCTAAACTCCCAAGGCTGTCTCCGGAAGAAAGGGGGCTTGTGATGAGCAAGGACTGAGGGAACCTAGAGGCCAGCACTGACCTTCTCAGGTTAACAGGCACCACGCTCACATGATAAAGAAGGGAGGAGGACTCCCTCTTCAAGCCCCTGAAGGAATAGGGACTTTTGTCTAAATGTCTAATCTTGGGAAAAGGATTTCCTTGGGGGACCAGACACACCACTATAGAAAATTTCAAGTTTTTTCCTAGTAGGTCTATATATTTTTAATGAGAGTTCAGCCCAAGTTACATATACCTATACCCATAGAGTTAAATCCAAGTTACATACACACATATGGAGTTGAATCAGTTACATACACACACACACACACACACACACACATGCATGTGTGTGTATATGTGTGTTTATATGCCCTAAACAAAAGTTTTTATATATATATATATATAGTCATGTATACTCATGTATACATTTTTAATTATAAGCCTTTTGTTATAAGTTTAAAGCTAAATATTGTTGCAGGTTATATAGATTTTAAACGGTACCTAATGAGAAACGTATCAATCCTTAGATAAGTGTTTACAATATAATCTTAAAATATGCTTTGTTTTTTCTTTTGAGAGCAGAGTGCAAAGAAATATCTAAGAGTGGTAAAGTAGGACCTGAACAACAGAGCAGAGCGAGTTTAGATATATAAGATATTTGAGAATCATTTGTCTGTGGCAGTGAGAATTTGGAAATCAGGTGGGCCAATTTCTGGCCTTTGAATGGGGGCCAAGGTGTTGTAATAAAATCTGGGTCCATAGGGGAAGAAGAGAGAGAGTGCGGTTGGCTTGGTGCAAACTGGCTGCAGAAAGTCAGGAGCGGGGAAGGGTGCTCGGTCTGTGTGGGCAAGCCGAGAGCCAGAGCCACCGGCTAAAGAATCGGTCTTTAGAATTTGGAATTAGATTCACAGACAAACGAGCCGTACGTACCTTAGGAGTAGCTAGATTAGCAGCTGCTGCTGCAGAAAAGATGTGTTGTGGTGAGGAAGGGCAAGGAGTACTTATGGCTCAGTCAAAAGGAGGTGACTTGGGTTTGCCATCTGAGTCCTCGGAGGCCAGGGTCTGCCGGAGTGACCATCTTGCTAGTACGACTTCAGCCATAGAATATTTGGCTACAGAAGGAGAAAAGAGAGTGCCATTCCAAAAAAAAAAAAAAACCTGGACATAGAGAGTTCAGATCAATTGCCCATACTCCAGCGGGGCTTTTTAGGATCACAGAGGATACTAAATCAGTCCTCTTGGCTACAAGGTCTGAAACAGTTGCAATTTGAATAAATTTCGCAGCAGGAGACCCCGGGTGTGTCTGGCAATTGGTGGTGTCCATTTCCCAGCCTATGTGGGACACCTGAAAACTTAGTATGCAGCGGCCTGCATAGTAGCCTGGGGTTGTACAGTGTGTGTGTGGGGGGGGGGGGCGGGGTTGGGAGGGGTAGCTCCCCGGAACAAAGACCGTCTTTGTTCTGAAATGGATTTGCCCTGGTGCAGCCATGATTGGCAGGGCATCCTTGGGGTCCTGGGCCTAGAAGAAGTACCTAGTACTTCTTATGCTGCTAGGAAAGGCTTACTCACGAAGTCCAAAGTCCATTTCACCAGGTAGAGAGAAAGGAAGGGTGAAAGGAGTGGTCGCTAGTCCCTACGTGGTGGTCAAAAGCGGTTTGGTCCACCAGGCTGGGGGCTCAAATCCTTCCCGGTTTTGGCTCCAAGATAATAGGTTTTCTCTGCCGATGAAGTAAGCCAATCTTTATTTGGGGACTGCTCTTGGGCAGGTTCACTGGTCTCAGGAAATGAGATGAGGGAAATCACCATGTAGACAGGGAGATGGGCAGGGAGAAAGAGAGATATGCAAGCAGGGAGAGGGAAATATAGACAAATGCAGAGAGAGACAGAGAGAGAAAATGCAGAGGCAGAGAGAGAGGGGGGGAGAGAGAGAGAGATCAAATTGTGTCTGGATTATATAGGGAAAAGTCTCTGGAGGAGGGGAAGCCTAGCCCCTGGGTTGAAAAGTTCATGGTAGAGGGTAGGATATGCCAGCCATACCCTGTAACATGTAGGGATTTAGGGATGCTGGGAGAACCTGGAGGCCAGGTCTACTTTGATATATTAAATAGGGACCTCAGCTGCTTTTCCTGGGTCTGAAACCCAACAGGTACTAAGTCAGGTCCATAATTTAACAGAAAATGATTATTAACCAACTAAGATAGTCCAAGATAACTTTGGTATTCCATCTACAACATTCCGTCCCTCCACATTCATGATGTTCTGGTTAGCTAAATAGTCTGAAAACTGGTAAATATAGCTATGGCTTCTTTGGAGAACTACAGTTGGCTGAACAGAATAGCTGGAAAAGTCCCTTGAAGAGTGAAATGAATCATAATCTCTTTTCTGCTGTTGCTAGGGGCTGAAAGTGACTATTTTGCATAAGAAGAATGGGGCATGAACTAGAAGGTGCCTCCTTAACAAAGCTCAGTTCTTTTCCTTAACAGTGGTTCTCAACCTCCCTAATGCTGCAACCCTTTAATACAGTTCCTCATGTTGTGGTGACCCCTGACCATAAAATTATTTTCATTGCTACTTCACAACTGTAATTTTCCTGCTGTTATGAATCATAATGTAAATATCTGTGTCTTCTGATGGTCTCAGGCAAACCCCCCCCGGCCCCCAGGAAAGGGCCATTCTACTTCCAAAGGGTTGTGCCCCACAAGTTGAAAACCACTGTTGAGCATGTATTGGCACTAGAGAAGTTATTTATCTTTTGAGCTTCAGTGTGTTTGTCAATAACACTCTGTTACTGGCATATAATAGCAACACAGCAGATGTTGGAGGCTCTAAGTAAGGGGATGAATGGTTGACAGTCACAGAGTTAAAAACTGTTGACCAAATTCAGGCTTAGTGGATTCAAAACAAAAATAGTAGCGTAGACAGAAAGCCATGTTTTAATGGGGGTAACAGGCAAATGCAGAAGGGGATTGATTTTGAAAATAAGGGAAATGTTTCAGATATATCAGGACTTCTTCATCTTGAAGGCTTGGTATTTTAGAATAGTTAAGCTTCTATAGTTTCCCAATCTCATGTTTTACAAGGAAATAAAGTTAAATAAAATATATTAAGAAAGAAAAACGTGCCTCCATCAACTAGAATAAATTTAATCAAGGCAAAGCAGTAATGGACACTCCTTACTTCAAGGCCTTGATTACATTAGCCTTCAACAAGGCCCTCAGATAATATATCTACATGCTGTCTGTTGTCCCAACCAGCACCCAAGAAAGAGTTGTTCGTGTACAGCCAGGGGGATTTTGCAGATTGGAGCACCCAGTTTACTCTAATGATCCTACACAGGATGAGAGCCTGAATAGTGTGTGCCTCCTTTCTCTCCCTGCCCAGGCATGATGAACAGAAGCAAAGGTAGAGCCTGTGGAATGGTCAGCTGACGCGCTGCGTCTCAGATCACAGAGAACTCTACAACCTGTCCAGTGTCAAGGGATTTTTCTCTAGCGCTTTCTAAACGACTCAGTCTGGCCCACTTTTCCTATCCTCAGTACCCAGGGAGGCCTTCTTAATTGGGTCATAAGGGCAATCCGCCTGCTGTCTCCAGAGGTACAAATTATGTAATATTAGAATTCTTTTCATTTTTTTAAAAAGTACTTTTAGGAAGCAGCAAAAATCACTTGACCCCAAAACAAAAACAAACAAACAAACAAAAAAATGTTTTCAGCACGATTCTTTATATTTGCTGTTTGGTTTCTCAAAACGAAAAGATAGTATAAATTTCTTATGTAGCAGATGTGCATGGAAGGAATGAGGCTATCTTAACATGACGTATGTCCTGCATTCTTCCTATCTGGGCCATTAAAACCAGGAACCTGGGGGGACTGGAATTTCCCTTAGGAATCTCAGGTTAGAAGAAGGAGAAGGCTGAAGCTTGACGCCAGGCACAGAGAAACCTGTGTGCAGAGATTCCACACAATGCTAACAAGTTGTCTGATCGCCTTGCAGGAGTGACTAGAGCCAAGACAATGGATGATCAATGACAGGTGGAGCCACACCCTAACCAAGACTGTTCAACTACTTAACCCTGTAAGCCTTCTGTTTGAACCTTACCCTCCTGGTAGGGCACAGAAGGTGGACTTGGGTATAGTGTGTGTGCAGGAGTAGGCACCACCTGATCTCTTTATCTTCTCCGTGGCCACACTGAGGAAATCACTCCTTTTTTTTTCTTTTTATTATTGTTTTTCTGTTTAATTGAATTACTAAAGATGAGTGGCCAAATCCTGTTTATTGGAATGTCAGGGCATTGGGCTCAGGCTCTTAAGAACTCCTTTAACAATATCTCTCAATTTTACAGACTGCTTGAGGAACTGAATATGAAAGTTGAGTAAAGAGATAAATATGTATTACGCTTGTATTTTTTTTTAACTTTAAAATAAGATTGAGAGAAGTAGCTGGGAATGTTGGCAAACACCTTCGATCCCAGCACTTGGGAGGCAGAAACAAGCAGATCTTGGGGTGTCTGAGGCCAGCTGGTCTATACAGCAAATCCCAAGACATCCAGGGCTATACCGAAAGACCCTGGCTCAAAACAAAACAAAAATGATTGAGAAAAGTAACATTTATTGAGCATGTTCTAGGGAAAAGTTAAATAATTATATTTATTTAGGACTAGTTAAATAGTTATAAAGTTTGGACATGCTGTCCCAAGCTAGGTCCCCTTGACCTTGAGACATTTTACGGTGAAAGCATTCAAGAGATAGCTTGCTCCAGAAGACGTGTCTGACCTTTCCCTTATCTTTCTGCCCTGAAGTATGTCACAAAGCCCAGGAAGAAACTTAAAACTTTTCTTCCAAGATCATCGTAGGTCTTTTGTATAAGAAGTATCATACCTATAGCCAGATGAAGCAGTTATTTTACCTGTGAAGATGAAGGATCATGGGGAAGAATTGACACCAACCGTCCTTGCTAAACTTCCCCATTTCTTACCATCAGAACATATGATTTTTGTCCATCATATATGGCTGGGATATACGGCAGGAACCCCTCCATCAAACCTATACAAAATAAATTAAGTCTAAGTGTTTTAGGGATCTTCCTTTCCTTTTGATGACCTCATTTTGCCATAAGAAGTGCATCTGCATGCTTTCCTCTTGTCAATCTGCTTTTAGCAGCCATGGGGAGGTACAGCCCAACACTGTCACTGGGAGCCTAAGGAGTGAACCCCCTACTCAGTTAAAATTTAAGGGAGACAGAGAGAGTGCAAAAGCACAGCAGCATGCGACAAAAATGAGTGTGTGATTCTCAAGTCACGTCAGAATGACTGGCTACATGTGACATTCTGTGTCTTTCTTTCTATCGTCTGTCTTTCTTTCATTACTGGTTTTCTTTTATGGGTATGAGTGTTTTCCCTGCATGCATGTAATTTTCACCACATGCAGTGCCCTCAGAGGTCAGAAGAGGGTTTTGGATCCCATGGAACTGGGGTTACGGATGATTAGGAACCATCATGTGGGCTCCAGGAATTAAACCAGGGTCTTCCCGCAAAGGTTTCAAGTGCTCCTAGTCTCAGAGCCAACTTTGCAGCCCGAGCAGAACTTTCAGAATGCTGCCTGGTTCCAGGAATGCAGAAGGAGCTCTGTTTCCTTCCCCCACCCCTTAAGATTGACTTTTACATTTTAATGTTTATGGGTGTTTTGCCTGCATGTATGACAGTGTGCCATGTGCATGTGTGCAGTATCCGCAGAGGCCAGAGGAAGGCACTGGATCCTTTGGAAATAAGTCTTAGCCAGCATGTGGGTGCTGGGAATTGAACCCAGGTCCTCTACAAAGGCAGTTACTGCTCTTAACCGGAAGAGTACCTCCCCAGCTTCTGCACGTTCTGTGGCTTTCTAAGGTACAGTGCTCAAAAAGGGTAACAGGCAACAAGGTGATTTTAAGGGTTTTCTTTTGTAAAGTGATTTGACGGTTTGTATGATTTATATTTAGGGATGAGAGAGGAGTGTCCATGTGGTTAAATTCAAGATTACGAACAATGTGGCCCTAAGAAAGCATGGTCTACTTGTTGCTTTGAACATCAGTGTTAATATGTCTTCAGAGCCTCTGCGGGATGCAGTTCAGTGGTAGAGCCTAGATCAATACTTAGGTCACGGGTTCAATCTTTGGTGGCTGCAAAACAGAAAATAATTAGGATAATAATAATAATAATAATAATAAATTTAATTAAATAAAATGTTTTTAGGAAAACCAATACTATCTCTGAAGGCAGCTTTGACTTTATCAGCTATGTTGAAGGCCTCGCTCCAAAGCATATTCTAAAATGAAGGCTTTTTTCCCTTCCCATATCTCTTTAGTTTTTCTATCCTGCCTCAGACTCCGCCATGTGCCAGGAATGAATAAGGAAACTATTTCCTCTACTGTAGTAACTGTATACAGGGTTTCTCACCTACAGTTTCTGGTCCAGATATCTTTTAACTACATCAAGCCTAACAATACAAATTACACATTTGAATGAAAAAGTTATAGAGAAAAGGTAGCATGAACACAAGCCACACTCTGCTGACAATTTTACAAGAAGGAATGACCATAGAGAAGTTAAAATGTTTTAGATCGAGAGAAAAAGTCTCCGATGTTAATCTTAGTCCCTTGGAAACCATTCACTGCTCTCCTCCGTATGTCACCTAACACCCTGTGATTACCGAAACTTTAGAAATCTGTTCTCTGTACAGCACTGGCTTGCAGGGATCCTACCTTTAAGAATGTCATTAGATTGTCTGTCAGAGAAACGGGGCCAAACGACTGAAGAGCGATGCTGTAATGTATGGAGAGAAAATGGGAACTGTCCAGGAAGCCACTGGTATGTCATTTCTTAGTTTTGGAAGCTGCAGGCCCTGTACTTCCTATAAAATCAGATATATTTATCCCTCTCAGGTCTCTGAGGTGGTTGAAGAACAGATAGCTAGAGTCTCATAATTAAATTTTGAGTTGTTTAGGAGTCAAGAGAGTGTTATAGATCTAAGAAGATACTTTTAAAATTGTGTTGCAAGTTAGTATGAATGTTGAGTCAGATATAGAACTTTAAACTCATGGAGATGGTTAGATAGTAGAATGTTAAAGTCAGGTACCAAATACATATGGACTGGACATTGGGAATGTATGTTAAGCCATATAACTCTCATAATTGTGGCCTAATTACCTCTGTTGTTTTGTATTGTATTTATTATTATAAGAGAAAGAGCCATTTGTTGGACTGAAAGGGGAAACTGTAGGGGAAAATAAGATATTCCTTAAACTTAAAAAAAAAAAGGGAAGAGGATGGGGGGTTGAGGGTGGGAGGGTGGGACTGGAGGGAGGAATAGGGAGGGGACTGCGATTGAGATGTAACTTGAAGAAATAAAAAATAAAGGAAAAAACTGAAACAATATAAAACTCAGTAAAAAAAAAAAAAAAAAAAGAATGTCATTAGATATTGTTACAAGAGTTTACAGGCTTGGAGTCCATTGAGGATGGACCTCTCTCTCATGGTCAGCCTCAGACCCTTGATAATACGAGGAAGAGCAACTTCACAGCTCCTGGTTCTTTATGTTTAAATTGCCATGTTGAAGAGGGAAGTTTTATGGCTGTTTTGATGCCCACTAAGGGAAAGCTACTTCCCCCGATCAAAAGCATGGAATCTACCTCTGGCCCCTACTGGAGATATGGTATTTTGATCTGAAGATTAAAATATTACAGACTATTGTCTCCTGCCTTAAGAGTTAATCTACCTGGGCCTATCAGTCACCTGACCAAGAGACCCACTCAGCCTTTTCAGGAAAAATGATTCACCTGAGGACATGCTAAGGTGATGGGGAGGTACTACTTATCCCTTAATGAGATAGTGTGCTTATATGTCCCAGAAGCCCTTGCTCTTTTACAGTTGCTTGCAGATCTTTTGCTATACAGCTCTGTTAAGCCTGCCCACTTCTCTGAATCAAAAAATGCAAAACTTTTCATTTTCCTCCTTTCCATTTCTTTTTTTTCTGATACCATCCCAAATCCTTAGCACACTTCCCCCCAACATTCTGATTTTCTCTTTCTCCAAAGCCTCTCTCTTCTACATTCATTCAGTCCCATTTTAAGTACCATTCAAATGCTAAGATGTACTCCAACACACATATATTAACATAGAAACACAAACACATTTTAAAGACAGCTTTTACTGTGTCAGGGTAATTCTTCTAACCCTCTACTTCAATTGGATTAGAGTTAATTATCTTCTAATTAAATTACCTCAATTACCTTCTAATGAAAAGAATGGAGGTACCTTAGTATTAACATGGAAAAAATGCAAGGGGTCAAATAAATACACTGTTGAATAGTTCTGCTTCAACAAGGTCCCCTGACAGGTGACTGAAGTCATTGAAGTCTCCAGGCTCTTGAACGCCTCTCTGAATTAATGATTTGTGCACCACTGTAACAAAATAACAATTTATGGGAGAAAAGAGTTATTTTGGTGCACAGTTTCAGAGATCTTTCAATGCACGGTAGTGAGAAAGCCAGTGAGGCCATGGCCATGGAAGCCTCTCAAAGCACAGCAGACTAACAAGCAAAAAGAGAAGGACCAAAGCCAGGGCCTGAGCTACAACCGTCAAAGGCCCACCCCTAGCAACACACATCTGTCAGCTCAGCCCCACCTCTAGAAGGTTCCACAGCCTCTCACAAGAACACCAACAGCTACAGAACAAGCATTTACGGTGTGACCTGTGGGGGGCATTCAACTTCAAGCCAATGCTCTCCCTAAACCAAGAGATACAAACACTCGCATATGGCCCATGTGCCTGCAGCAGAAGTGGTGAGGGTCATAGGTCTCCTCTCCTCGGCTTTAAGACTGGGTGGTGTGCTACAGTGAAAGCAATCCTCAGACCAAACCTGGCCTTCAGACAAATATTTAGAAGCCACTAGGCACACACACAAAAAGTGGTTTAACCAGTTCTGCATACACCATGAAGGACTGGCTCTCCGTTTTTATTGGCACTTTAACAAGTGCCTTGCACAAAGGATTCAGTTAATCCAGACGGTCTGTCAGCAACAGCTAGCTGCGCATTTGTCACAGTCAAGTGCAAAAATCTCCCAATACCAGGCCCTGCTTCAAATCCTAAACCAGGACCGTCTCTGGAATTATCATTCTGGCTTCCGAGATGGGAAAATCCAGTTCTTAAAAGGGAAGTGGATCCATATATTTGGAGCATTTCTTTTTTCGCCAATGCTTCCAGAATCTATTCTGATAAATAGCAATGCTGTTGGTATCTCCTGGGGGTAAAGGAATAGGAAACACCTACAACTGCCTCAAGGGCCAGACATCACTTATCAGAACAGTCTTTTCAATTTCAAAAATAAAGCTTTATTCAAACTTGTGCTCTTGTTCCTAAGTTGCGTTTTGTCTTTTTTTTTTTAATGTTATCTACTCCTGCATGTTATTTTAGTTCTAGACATAAACATCATATCCCTATGCCAAGGAAAAATTTAATATTTATTTTTATTTCTTTATGTGTGTGTGTGTATGTGCAAGCTCGCACTCACGTGCACAGTCACATGTGCATGTCCATGGAAGCCAGAAGAGGGCATTCAATCCCTGGGAACTGGAGTTACAGGTGGTGTGAGCCACCCAATATGGGTGCCCTCTGGGATCTTCAGGGCTCTGGAAGCAGCAGGCATGCATGTGGTGCACATAAATACACATAGTTAAACATCTAAATGCATACAAAAAACTTCAGAAAGTTATTTATTAATATTTTAATATAAACTACCAACACATTAAGCATACATTTATGTTGTGCATACATTTATGTTCTGCTTTTAAAACTACACGTAAATTTGACTGTGTATTTTAGAAACATATTTGCATATAATGCAAGGAGGTTAAATATTCCTGAATCTATTACTAAATACATTCCTTTGTCACACTGGATCATACTGGATCATTTATATGTACATGAATTATGGGACTTTTGAATAATTGTGACCAAAATACTTGACAGGACAACATAAGAGGGGGAGACTCTAATTTTGCTCTGTGGTTTTAGAAAATTAGATCTATAGTTTCTTGGTCTGGTGAGCTTGGGCAGAACGTCACACAGTAAGAACATGGGCAGGGACACTTGTTCATCTCAGGGTGGACAGAAGCAGAAAGATGGAACACAAGAAGGGGCCAAGGCAGGATATTATCATCAAGGACGCGTCATTAGTGACCTACTTCCTCCAATTAGGCCCCACCTCCCACCTTTTATCACCTTCCAGTAGTGGTCTGTTGTGGCACAGCTGTTTCCTCTTGTCTAGATACGGCCATAATCATCATCAGGAAGCAGAGGTTGTCCTAGTAACCTCCAGAATGCTTGGTCCCATAGTCATACCCATGAAATAAGCAGACCAACACAGTGATGAGCATGTTTATGGTAATCACAATGGGGTTCTTAGCACTCACTGGTACGTGAGGTAGAGAAGTTGCACAGGACCCTCCTATGAGATTTCAGACATTACTCCCTCCTGCCATATAACTTCACACAGGAGGAGGGATGGTGTTAACGTACACAGCAGGTGGAAGGTTAACTGAAGGTGGAGCTCCAGAGATGAAGATTTCATTATCTCGTCACCTACACTGGGCTGAGACCTTTTAACGACACAGCTGTTTTTGTGTCACCCTTGCTCCTGTAAGTATCCCTTCGAAAACATGCCTCCTATAAGTTAGCCTAATAAACTCTCATTGGCTCACCAAGTAAGACTGAGGTCAAGTCATTTCTTTGGTTTTTCCCTGATGCCCTATCTGGAGTGAATATACACTGGTTCACATCTCTCCAGGAAGCCAAAGGAATTGTACCCTAAATGCATGGCACAGCAAAACCCAAGAACTTGAGAGGAGGAGCAGTTGCACGGCCCCTACTGTGAGTTATTAAGACATGCAACTGAGTCTGGGCCGGCTGAAGGTGGAGTATGTGGAGTGCCGAAAGCCAGGGTGGCCATCTTTTTCTATGTGGTACAGACTGATGGACCTTTTTGATGAATGGGGTCTGCCACATGAGTACAGGAATACCCTAAAAGGGTCACAAGACTCAAAAATGCACTGCTGATTCTGAGAGTAACCTGTGTGGGACAAATGCTATGCTACTGCCTCCAGAACTCATGACGTCAGGAGCACAGCCCAAGCTACAGGCAACATGGACAGCTGACGGAGGCTGGCTAACTGTCCAGAGGCAACTTGCCCATGTAAAGTAGTATAAAATACGGGAGGAATATGCAGGCAATGTCCTCCATGGTAGCCCCTGATTTCATGTGTAAATTGGATAAGAGGCTGTGACATGATTAACCATTTCTTATGGCTAGTGGTCCCAAAGGAAACAGAGTACAAATTAGGGATATCTCGGATCCAAAAGCTTAGAACTTATGGAAAAACTGGATAGGGAGGAAATAGAAAATGAGATAGAAATGAGAGTGGATGCCACTCAGATATAACCACCACAGAAGAAGGGAAAATCCATGGCTCAGCCCATAGGTAAGGGGGCTTAGTGCAGAATGTCTTCCGCCCGTGAACCGCTTGAGCATCGGGAAAGACATTGGGACACTAATGGAAAGAATCTCTTCCAGACATGGGGGTGAATGGAATAAATTCCAGTACAGTGGACACAGAGAAACTAATATTACTACCTATATCTCCCTGAGACAAATACTTCATAAGCTGAGACAAAATCAGGGAACACAGGACCTGTTGCGGTGGTTCATGGGATCCATTGGGGATAGTTTGCCGTTGCCAGCTGAGGTCTCCATGAACATCAGAGGGTCAAGAAATAGAGGAAACAAAGGCTGGTGTGACTGGTCGGAGACAGACAGCAGTTACTGCTCAGTTCACTGAGTTAGATAAGATGGTACCCACTAAAGACTTAAGAATGAGTTAACTCAGCAGAGCCCATTTATATGAGGCGTGAGTGCTGAACTCCGTGGTGGTGGGCACAATCTTCCCAAGACAGGGGAGGTGAGGCGTGTTGGCTCATCTGAATGATTGAGGTTGGCGTGTGATTACTGCTTATGGAGTGTTAAAGCAATCGTGAAGTGATGAGGGGAAAGCAAAGGTACCATTAGGCCACTCAACGGCAAACGGGGCAAGAGTTGCGGTGAGCTGGAGTTCTTAGGGAGGAAATGGAGGGAAAGCCAGATGTGGTCATGAACCTTTGGGCAGTCTCAGTTGTTCACTGAAGGGATGACCACAGGTGATAAGATGTATACCTGGTCCCTATTGAACCTCCAGCTCCAAAGGAAGCCCATGCCAGCTGGTTAGGAATCATCCTAGCTGCTCCTCTGATGGTGCCAAGGTTGCCTGGCAAGTGAGGGCCGAGTGTGACAACCTGAACTGAACTGAAGAAGTGTTGGTCCCTTTCTAATGTGAGGAACCCTTAAGCATAAGTGGATAGCTGGCACTGACGTACCCTTCACTCATGATAATTCCCAGAAGCCCGGCGGACAAAGCACAGCAGGGTATGTATATGTGAAAAAGACTAAGTCTGCCCCCGAGGTGGGAATGCCCCCACACCCAGAGTGTACCATGTACATTTGTCTCCTGCAAGGAAATGTTACTGGAGGGTGGAGCTTTTCACTTGTCCTGGAGTCCTGCCAGCAACATAACTCTGGCTCCAGAATTCCCAACACACTAGGCTTGACTACCATTCCCAGTATACCAACCAAAAAGGAATAAATCATGAAAAACATAGAAGGGGATTTAATTTATGCACACTGTGGAGGGGTACAGATAAAGAGATACAGTGACCAAGCTCCTTCTTGTCTTCAGAGCATTGATAAGGGGTTGACGTTTGATGGGGGGAGGGGGGAATTAAGGCAGGTGCACATTTTAAGCAATCCTGATAAATGTTTATGAATAATTGAGAAGTCTTGGTCAGGGTGTGGTCTGGCCTATCATGTTCTCAATGCTGATCCAAATCATAACATGTCACAGAGTGTATTGTCCAATCTAGAGAATGATCTATGGCAGACACACTTTGGGTTGCAAATGAAGGAGTTTATTAAGTATATAGCAAGCAAGCCAATGAAAAAGGGGACACAGAGAGAGAGAGAGAGAGAGGAGAGAGAGAGAGAGAGAGAGAGAGAGAGAGAGAGAGAGAGAGAACACAAAACAACATCAGATGTCCATAATACCCAGCAGAAATCAACTGGGAAAGAAAGGCCCTTTGAAGCATCCATGTGGAACTCCTGATAGAGTCCTGGTCCCCCCCACACACACACACCCATAAGACGTCCAAAATAGCAACAGATAGATATGACATCATCAAATGGGTGCTCACAACATTCAGCACACACCTCCCCATCTGGCCCTGGGAATTTCAAGCAGTCAACTGTGGTTCTCAATTGACTTTCTCTCTGTGGCTGAGCTTCCCACGGAGGAACTTCCAGCTTCTCTCCCTCTGCAGGCACTTCTGCATCGTGGATAAGCCACAGTAATGTCTATTGGACAGAGTTTACCTTATAGCCATTCTCAAGGGCACAGTAATTTACTCAGGAGCTGTTTTCCTGTTCTCGTCCCGTCCCTCCTGATTACAGAGCCAGCGCATCCTCAGACCTTGGAAGATGCTTTTAAACGAACGTACTTGGGTCTGAAATGGGAAGCCGGGGAACCTCATCACTTCCAGAGTGAGCTTATTAGCAAGCTCAAACAGCACATGATATTTACCAGTATAAAGTACATTCCAGAAGCCTTGAGATACTGGATGTGCTCATTGCCCTAACTGTGATGATTTCGACAAGATTGGTTAAATTTTGTTCCTGAAGTTTGTTCACTTAAATACATTATATGACATGCCATTTATGTTAACTAACCTTCAAAATCACTATTTGGTGCTGAGTGTATTATTTCTGTAATTTAAATTTTTCATCTGAAGCTGGGGAAATGGTTTGGTGGACAAGAGTGCTTGTTGTACGAGCATGAGGATTTGAGTTAATGTCCATGACCCACATGAAGAAGAGAAAGCCAGAGATGGCTGTGCATGCCCATAACCCTCGCATTAGGGACAGAGAGAGGTGGATCCTGGGAGTTCATTGTTCAGCCAACCTATATGAAACAGGAAACTTCGTGCTCCGTGACCGACTGTCTTGAAGCAGTAAGGCTCAGGTCACATAGAAAAAGGCAGTAACATTTTCCTCTGGTCTCCATATATGTACATGCACCTGTACACTAACATGCATGCAACACACACACACACACACACACACACACACACACACACACACACACCTCATGACTGTGGGCCTGATTACTGGATAAAAGATAAATCCAGTCCTGATACTACATTGGAGCTCATAGCTTGATTGTAGCTCTTCTGAGTATCCATTAAAAAGGACGACTCCTCATCTATGTTCATATAAGCCTTATTTGTAATAGCTAGAAACTGGAAACAACCCAGATGTCCCTCAACTGAGGAATGAATTAAAAAACTGTGGTAGGTACATTTACACAATGGAATACTACTCAGCCATCAGAAACAACGAAATCATGCAATTTGCAGCCAAATGGATGGAAACAGAGAAGCTCATCCTGAGTGAGCTAAACCAGACTCAGAAGGATGCACATGGCATCTATTCACTTATAGTTGGATTTTAGCCATATAGTACAGGATAACTATACTACAACCAATGCACCAAAGGGAACATGGAACATAGACTTTGTTAACTGTCAGGGAGACACTTTGCCCTAGTGGTGCTGCCTCGTAGGTCCCCAGAGTATGAGGAGGCTCTTGGCCCTCATATGACTGCTGAACTGAGGCTGGGGACTGTTATGTAGGGACACTCCACTCCAGAGGAGTTGGATGGAAGGGATAGGGGGTAGTGAGTGGGAGGGTGGGACTGGGAGTGGTGGAAAGAGGATACTATGATGGAGATGTAACCTGAAGTAATAAATAAACATAAAAAAGAGACAAGAAAAGTCAGCCATATTCAAGATCATAAAAATGGGTGCAGAAACCAGGTTGTGAGGTACCAGGAAGCAACCTGGATGAGTGAAAAGTGGTAGGGACAGACTGGTCAAGCTGTAATGCTGCTGTCCACCACTGTGTGGTGGAGCAGGCTTTGTCCTTCAGTGCGTGTCATATAGGGGCATTTGGACACAAACATCAGAAACTAATTCAAGCTAGCCTGAGACAAAGACAACTTGCAGAAAGAAACGCAAAGGCTCACAAACCCAGAAAGAGTGGCATGGGATAACATCAGCCGGAACACATGAGAATGAGACTCTTCCAGTGCCTCTTGATAGTAGAAGCCAGATCAGAGCATTCTAATTTGGAAAACCAAAATCAGAAATGGCTCCACACCCAGCAGAGGGACAGCCTCCTTACAGTTTCTCCCTACCACCTTTCACCCACCCAGGTTGCTTCCTGGCTCCTCTCACAATCTGAAGCTTCATTGACATGATGTCCTGTAGAGGTTAGATAAATTAGATTTAGAAAATATATAGGAGTTTCTGATACTGTCTCTTAATTCGGGGTCTGAAGAGCATTATCAGCATGAAGTCAGCAAAAACAGGAAAGACTTAATAGACTGAAAAACAAGGTTGAAGTCAGGAAACAGGAAAGACTTAATGGACTTGAAGAAACAAAGTATCTGGCCTAACATTGTTTTCAGCTGCTAAGTGGGCGGCGCCCAAATTAAGCTGAAACAGAGTTCCTCCTATTTAAGGACAGTGCATGGAGCCCAGAAAGAGAAGAGGCCCCTGATGCTAGAGAGCTCCAAGAGTCCTGCTGAAAAAAGGGCTGGCCATTGATGGCCAGCTCTCTCCCTGAAGCAGAAAGAAGCCGGTGAGCAAAGAAAGCCTGAGCAAGACACCAAAAGGCCAAGGACTAAACCCTGTGGCTCAGCTTTTGCCTGGAGGGGTTTGATCTGTCCGATCAGTGGCCTAGGGGAAACTGTGCCTGGCTTTAAGGACTGAGGCAGAGCAGCTGAGTTCCTGATTCAAAAGAAGTAAGTTGGCCTGCAGATGGCTGGGGTCTCCCACAGAGAAGAAAGCATGAAGCCTTATTTAAGGTGAGACTGCAATAACCAACTTACCCTGACGAACCTGCATCTGAGAGATCCAGAAAAAGGACTGCTAAGTGCGTTAAAGAATCTACAACAAAGACTGTGTTCCTGACGACTGAGGACCTGCCCCAGAGACTGTATCATTCTAAAAGGTTATGAAAGTAGTTGTTATAATTATCAATAGGTTTAGTGGATAGATTAAAGGGGTTGTAGGAATTTATAGGATTAATAGATAAGAAATTGTTGGTGTTTGTTATAAGTGAATTTAGTAATAAATAAATAAGTGTTAAATAATAATTTAAAAGATCGGTTATAATGTCCTAAGTAGAAAATTCTATGTTGTGAAACTTCGCTTCATGCACAAACTTATCAGAAATATTCTATGAAATTACTTGCAGGCAATGTAGGTATGGTACAGATGATACATAAATAAGTTTCACATTCAAAGTCTGGCTTTAATTGCAAGTGAGAATCTTAACTGAGCCAACATCTGAACACTGCTGGTCCCAAGCATTTTGGTTAAGGAAGCAGTCAACGTTTAAACTCACCCCCAAAATTCACATTTCTCTATTCTTAAGTTGATCTCTTTCCTCTACGCAAATCACAGAGCATCCAGTTGGACCAGCTGGATTCACATGACTGCCCTTGACCTGTAGGAGTTAGATAAATTAGATTTAGGAAATATATAAGAGTTTCTGATACTGTCTCTTAATTCGGGGCCTGAAGAGCATTATCAGCATGAAGTCAGCAAAAACAGGAAAGACTCAATAGACTGAAAAACAAGTT
>CAJQZJ010015786.1:4540243-4555209 GCA_907164525.1 Lophiomys imhausi | reverse complement strand
GATAGATAGATAGATAGATAGATAGATAGATAGATAGATAGATAGATTGATTGATTCTGAACAATGATACCCAAGGTTGTCCTCTGGGCCGCAACACACATATGTGAGCACATGCACACACTCTGCCTTCACCAAAATAGTGAAGCAAAGATTCCTGGTGCCTGCCATACCCAAAAAAAGTAGCAGGACATAGTCTAGAAACACCCTGAGCCAGAGCCACTAGAAGACATTGAGAGAGGATGCATCACGACACCATCAGCAAATGAACTCTCCAAATCTCCCTTGAGCAAAAGCTTCAATTCCAACTTCTGATAGGCGTATTTATTTACAGCTTCAGGACATTTTCTGAAAATAATCAGAAATCTCTAACCCAGGTCCTTTGTAATTCTCAACTGCCCTCAATGCTACCCAAAGCCTTGTCCCTAAAGACAAAGAAAGCTCTGTGACCCAGAGATTACTGTCAGGTCAATAGTAAAGCTATTTGGTGCCCAACACAGGAGGAGGCTGCTAAGCATCTTCCATTTGCACTTCTCCCTGTCACTGGGTCGACACCTTTTCTGAAAGCAGACTGCGAATGGTCACGCCACACAAGAAAAAAATGAAATCAGACATTAGCCTGCACTAGGCAAGGCTCCCATATCACTGCTTCATGTGCATCTGGGCACTCAATCCATCCCTCCCGGTTCCCCCACCCCCTGGCTACAGGGAACTGTGTATTTATTTGCTGACTGTAATTCTTTCAGTTCTGATTTCATAGTTCTCCCTCTTGTGGTGTTAGAAGCTGTATAAACTACCTTATCTTTTTTTGGCTGCAATTTTTTTTTTTTTTTAAGCAAACACGTAAGCCCTTTCTTTTCCTTTCTCTTTGGTCCTGGCTCATTCACCATACACTGGGAAATTGTGCCGATTTCCCAGGCTATTCTGAAGGGTACTGTGTGGCTCATGGAATAAAACACAATGTGCTAGGCTTGCTAAGCCAGTGGCATGGTTGGAGATGGATGGTTATGAAGATTGTGGTGTTAACTAAGGTCACAGGCAACTGTACTTCATGCCGCTCCTGTAGAACACAAGGGAAGATAACATTTTCACACGCTAGCTTCAAGCTGGACACCCGGGAGCAAGCTGGGTGTTGTCTACAACGATTTGCTGAACCAACGAGTAAGCAAGTATTCACACCTGCAAGCAGCCCTTCACAGACCAGGAGCTGAAAACGCAAAGAAAAAAAAAATCCCTTCACAATTCTACATTCCTCTTGCATTTAGCAAATTCCCCTCATTTAAACAAAGTTTAATTGGTTCTCTTTTTCAGACCTCCCAAAGAACTCATAACTGCTCTTGGTAGAGGTCCTTCATGGGCAATTTAAATCCAGTTCAGTCACATCTTCAGTCTGATCAGCACTTACTAATCCCTAACATGTGGTTCGTTCCTCAAGATTTCTTAAATGAGTGAGTGAAGAAATCACACCACACGTGCATCCTGACTCTCAGGTCCCCCACCTAATCTTTTGGTCATGATAGTAGAGTGAGCGTCAGAGTTTGCTTCCTTTATACTGCCGCCGTCCCATACCCCTTTTCTCCCAGGGAAATTTCAATGGATGCCAACACAGATGTGAAGGGGCTTCCCATTCTGTTTTGGAAATCAAATCTCACCAGCTTCTTTTCCTAGGTTGCACGGCCTCAGTTTCCCTGATCATCCATCCAGCTCTCCTTTGCATGCTTGAGACACTGTTCCTCCACCAACATAGCGGGTTCTGCCAGACGTGGGCTAGCATGGACACCAAGTGATTATTGAGCTGACAGTAGAAGAAAGCCTGGGAACATGGTGATGGGGGTGTGGTGCACAGTGTGTGTGCACAGTGTTGGGGAGCCCGGTGGCTGCACTGGGCTTTCAAGCCTTGCCAGGAGCACGTACATTGTCCCTCTCAGCCAGAAGTGTCACCCTGAAGGTAGAGAGTGGATTGGAAGTGAGGTGTGGAAATAGAGACTCAGAAAGCCTGGGAGAACAGGAGAGGGGAGGACAGAGAAAAGAACTAACTTCCCAGGAGAATAAAATCAAAGCAATATGCTTATGTAAAGCAGCACAAGGAAACCCATTATTTTGTACAGTTAATATTCACTAACAGAAAGTAAGTTAAGGCTTTGGAAAGATGTCTTAGCAGTTATGGGTGTTTGCTGCTCTTAAAAAGGGTGTGTGTTCAGATCTCAGTATCTACACTGGGCAGATCACAATGCCCTGTCACTCCATCTCCAGGGGATCTGACACCCTCTTCTTGCCTCTCTACAGGCACCCACACACATGTGGCATCCACTCACAAGGACACACATACATAAATAAAAATAGTATATATAAATAATTATATATATCATCTATTTATCCATATATCTTCATAAAAGTGTTGACATAGTGGCTCATGCGTGTAATTCTAGTTCTTTGAGGACTAGACCAGTAAGATCTGGACTTCATGGCCACTCTGGGCTATAACATAGTAAAATCTTGTCAAAAATAAAAAACACACACACACACGAAAGAAAGAAAGTAGGGCAAGTTCATCACATATATCCATATATGAGGTGGGTTAATCACTCTGGGGCCGGGTTATAGACTTGAAAACCCACCTGTCTTGTGGCTACTATGTGAATTAGGCCTTCTATGAGTTACTTTTCTCTTTGCTGTAATAAAAACATCTCACAAAAGTAATGTAAGAAAGGAGAGGTTTATTTTGGCTCACAGTTCAGGGGAATACAGCCAGCCCATCACTATGGAGAAGGTATGGTGGCAGGGGCAGAAGGCACTTCCTCGGTGCCAAGATCTCAGTCACATGGTTTTACATGGGTGCTGGGGACCCTCATGCTTGCACAAGAAGTGTTTTACCACCTACCAACTCCCCAGCCCCTAGAGCTGGATTCTTACTTTGAACAAAGCATGGCCCTATCAGAAACAATTGCCTTTGAAAGCACCTTATGTTCATGGAGAAAATATAAGCCTAGGTTGTATAGTGGAAAGATTAGACCACTGGTGGAGGTGAAAACCAGTATGGAGTCAACTAAACAACGTCGCTAACCCCACCCTTCTCACTTTTGTGTTAGTACTCCAGTTATAAACGTCGTGCATTTTGAGAAGTCTGAGCCAACCCTAATTTTCCCATAAGCCCAATTATTCTTTCATATTTGATTTTGCAGAAGTGAAACCATGTGGAGCGTGTGGGTGAGTGAATAAATGCTGTGATAGTACAAAATGAGATATTTGGCAATTTGTGCCTTACTGACCTCTGGATACTTCCCCCAAACCCCCCCCCCCCATCCACCTACTTCTTGTTTCATTTAACCCTGACATTTTCTATTGGTTTCCCAATGCTGTCATAACAAGTTAATGGGAGCTTACAGACTTGAAACAACATAAATTTGTTGGCTTACTGTCCACAGGCAAATGTCTACAATGGATCGTATTGTACTTGTAAGCAGTCTTCCAACTCCCAGACAATACATTTATCTCTGCATGCTTGTGCTAGTTTTATCCTTGCTCTGTGAGCTAATATCTAAGGAAAGAAAGTGGCTAAAGGGAGGAAGGATTTATTTTGGCTCACGGTTATAGTAGTTCAGTCCATGGTCTCTTGGTTCCTCCCATGTGCTTGGGCAGAATCTCACAGTGGCAGCAACATGTTGAGGAGACTATTCACTTCATGGCAGACAGAAGGCTAACAGCAAGGAAGGGATTTGGGACCAAACACGTCCTTTAACGGTATGCCCTACTGACCTTCCTCCAACTGTAGCCACCTCTAAATTTCTCCCAAACTTCTCAGAACTACAAGACTGTCTGGGAACTAAGCATCTATACATTAAAATAGAGCAACACTTCGTATTCAAACTGCCAGTCCTCCTCCCTCTTCAGAACCCAACAAGGACCAGTCTATTATATCTTCATTTATTTCATTTTAGCCTCTCTTTAATATTTTGAAATTTTCCCATGGAATTATTAAAAGTTGAAGGAAAACATATCCTTTGGTCCTCTTTCTTTCTTTCCTTCTTTTTTCACATGGTGTAACTATGACTCCCTAGCCTGCTCTTTTCACTTATGGAGACTCTTGGGGTACACCAAGACCACTTCCATAGTCTAAATGCAATGTCCTCTTCTTGGATTTTTTTCAGTTTCCAGGATTAAGATGTGGACATTTTAGGGGATCCCACTATTCTCCTTGTCAGTTTGCTGTTATTTACTCTTCTGTGTGTCATACTTTGGTGTATCCCAAACAAATTGTTACTAATTTTTCTTTCTATGCCTGATAGTAAAGACTCAGAGGGTATTTTCAACCAACTTTTCCTCCTGAGTTGATCAGAACCACACAAAAACTATTTTAAGATATGGGATATTTTATGCCAACCACGATATTTTATGTCTTTGCTAGCCATAGGGATACAAAGATGATTCACTCTTGCCCTCAATTTCCAATAAACTCTCAAAATGTTCCAAACGATTGACCAGAATTCTGAATATAGGCCTTTGATACATGCACAATACATATAACCAAATATAAAAATGTGCCATTAGATACTGTGCAGTTCTGTAGGTGGAGGAGACAAAAATGAGTAGACAAGAGAATGAGGGAGAAAGAGGACCAAAGGATATGTTTTCCTTTTAATTATGCCATGAAAATGTTTCAAAGTAGTAAAGAGAGGCTAAAGTATAAGAAGATATAATAGTGTGTTAATATATCTGAAGATAGCGAAGGGGCTGGAGAGATGGCTCCATGGTTAGTAACACTGACTTCTTCCAGAGAGCCCAGGTTCCTTTCCCAGCACCCACATGGTGGCTCACAAATACCACTGACTCTAGTCCCAGGAGATCTGATGCCCTCTTCAGGTCCCTGTGGGTACTGCTATGTATCCCAGGCTGGCATGGAATTCAAGTGAGTCCTCCTTTCTTTGCCTCCTAAGTTCTGGAATTACAGGTATGCATACCCCCTCATACCCAACAAGATATTTGTATTAAACTACTGCATTGGGGGGTTATTTCATATATGGAGAGAGTAACTAGAACAGAGGATATGAACAGGGTCATAGGACAGGATAACAACTTAACCTTTCCTTTATTTTTTAAATCTATAATCTAGTAACATTGTATTCCATAAGATGGTGAGGTGGGAGTTAGCTCATAGCAGGCAATAAGAAAGGGGCTATGGTAAAAATTACAAGTTGCTTATTTATGATAAATGAGAATGGAAGCTGAGGTAAAAAGGGAATGTAAGGGTGGAAACAGTATAACCAGGAGCACTAAAGAGGAGATAGACAGAGATGCTTGTAGCTACTTATGAGGTAGAGAAAGGCTTGGCTACCCTTACCTGGGAAGGACACAACATGAAAGGCACATGACCAACTTCCTGTTTGGGCCAGGGAGACAGACATGAAATGTACTCTCCCCTCATTGGCTCAGCCCATGATGACCCAGAGAACTAACCAGTCTCAATGGAGATTACCACGACTTCGCCCACTTTCTGCCATAACCCTATAAAAAAAAACATCAACCAAAGAAATTCAACAAGCCTTTTCCTCTCCTGGAAACCGGTCCCAGATCTTGGAAATTTCCCTTACTTTTCCTTAGTTTCTTCTTCTCTTTAGTTTCTTATTTTTCTATAATAAAACTTTACTAAACAATAGTAAAAAAAAAAATTACCAGTGGGAAAAAAATTTTTTTCACTTCGCTTACCATGAAAATCCACACCTTTAATCTTCATTGGCATGAGAAAACCAACTCTGGAACCACGGCCCAGTTTGGTCTTTGATAATGGTAAGTATCTGACATCTTAGGTCCCTGGTTTTTGCATGCTCAACTGGCCTGGAAAGGTTCCTGGATCTCAAAATCCTGCATGGTAGAAAATGTGTTCTAACCAGCAAGGCAAAGGATGCTGGTTTTATGGGGGGAAAGGTAAGTTTTTTTTTTTTTTTTGCAATAGTTTTTAAATTGACTCATAATTGCTCATTTTTATGGGCTAAGATTGATAATGTCAAAGTCACTTTCCCCTTAAAGTAAAGACAGAGAGACAGAACAATAAGAAATAATTGATTGGATAGCATCAGATTACTTTAGGTTACCTTTGGTCATGGAGAATAAGACCAAACTTCATGAACATGCCAAATGAAACTGGCCTGTTGGGGAAGTTTGCCTGTTATCTCTGTAATCCCTATCTCTTGGAAGGTCAAATAAACAACTTTGTTTAACTCAGTGAGGAGGCAGTTTAGTGCGAGTACCTCCACTTTGATTTTTAGCCTGGTTTGCTAGGCTCTCCTACAATGGACTGCTGTGATTTCTACTGGACAGCAGCATACATATTTTCACTGTGTTTATTTTTTAGTAAAGTCCCTGAATCAGAGCTAAGATCATAGCTGTTAGAGTAACAGGTAAACAGGTAATTCAAGGACAGCTAAAAAGGGCCCATGAGTGCCTGCTTTAGAATCTCCGATGCAGCGGTAGGTGACAAGCAAATATGAAAAGGGTCGTTTCTGAGAGCAGTGTTTGAACTCCCAGAGATCACTGCAAATGGGCTTACATTCCTAGCTGTGTTCCTCACAATGAACTGCCCGCAGTGTGGGAAGACCACTGCCCAACTGGGGCTGGCATGAGCCACACAGGAGGAAAGCCACAAGTGAGGTTACTGGGAAGTATAGTAAGATTTCCACGCAGTGAGGCAAAAAGCCTTCTCTGCTGCTTCATACACACATCTTTTTTATGTCACAGTGGGCACACACAGACACACACACATGCACACAACAGGCTCTTGCAGCTGGCAGTGGACAGGACTTCTGGTGACTGAGTAAAGCAATTGTTGCTGGAAGAAAAGGGAAAGTACATGCTTCTGGTGATTTTTGCCTTCTGTGGCAAAAACGTGAGGAACTTGGTAAACTTCCCCAGAAGTCTATGGTACATGCAGTAATTAATCCCCACCAGTCTCACAAAGTGGAAGTGAGCAAATGTCACTCAGGGACCCCCCTCCTTACATAGGAAGGGTTAGGGTGAGAGAGAAAACAGCCAATTCTGTCACAGTATCTGGCCAGCAAAGTTGTCTATAGATACTATTTAAAATATCTGAGTGCCCAAATGATAATTGTTTTGACTTTTCCCCTTTGTTTAAGACATCTAAGCAATTAAATTTTAATTCGTCCGGAAACAGTAACTGGGCAGTGAGCTCCATCCAGGTGTTCACTTGGACACAGACATTTCAAGAAATGACATTTTAAATTTGTAATATATGTATCTCTTTCATTCTGCATTCAGGATCTACTTACTAGCCAATGACCCATATTTCAAATATAACTATCAGGCTTCCTGTTCTGAAAGTTACTACAAGGTGTCTTGATCTTCTCACCATATTTACTTACCACACACCTTCAGTTTTCCAGTCACTATCTGGCCATGGCCTGCTCAAGCTGCCATGCCAGGAAAAGTGAATTCAAATAATCTTGGTTGTACCTGCTCCTGTCTAGTTCACTTTTTGAAGATGAAGGTATGGGCATAGTTTTGAAATTGTACTTTAATTATAGCATTTCTCCCTTCTATTTCTTCCCACCACAATTCACTTTTAATAATAGTTGTTATTTAATCTCTTATACAATTTTGTTTATTCTTTTATACAATTTATATTTATCATGCCTAACTATCATTGCTTCCCCCCAACAGCTTCTCCATACCACTCCACCTCCCTCCCAACTTTGTGTCCTCTGGGTTTATTGTTGCTGTTTGTTTTTTGGTTGGCTGTTTTGGTTTTTGTTGTTGTTGTTGTTTTTGTTGGGTTTTTTAGTTATTGATAACTTCCTGAGTCCAATTAGCATTGCCCACATGCATATAAGTGTGGGCTTACCCACTGAGATCTGTCCAACCCACTGGCAGCCATGTCCTCAAAGGAGGATACTTCTCCCTCCCTCAGCAACCACCTACTGTCAATACCACCTCCTCCAAGGCTGGGGCCTCTGGGACCTCTCCCATTGCCTTGGAGCTGTGACAGGCTTGATGTTGTACAGGTCTCATGCAGGCAGGCACAGCTCCTGTGAGTTGGTGTGAGTGACAGCCTGGCATTTCACAGCTCTTCATCCATCGAGTCTTGCAGTCTTTCCGCTCACTCTTCTGTGATGCTCCATGAGCCCCGATGGAGAAGTGTTAATATCGACAGATCTTCCAAAGCTGAGTTCTCACAATGATTTATATCTGTATTTGACCTGTTATGACTCTCTTCATTAACTGCTACCTAGAGGATTCTCTGTAGTAGGTTGAAATCAGGGAGACAATCCCATTCAAAAATACCTGTGAATAAGTAAATAAATAAAATGCTCAGAAATAAACATAATCAAGGATGAAAGGTCTGTATGATGAAAACTTTAGGACTCTGAAGAAAGAAATTGAAAAAGACATCAGAAGATAGAAAGAATTTCTATGCTCACAGATTGGAAGAACTAATCTTACCATCCTACCAAAAGCCATCTCTAGATTTGTTGCAATCCTAATTAAAATCCTTGAACCATTAGACATAGAAGAACAATCTCAAAACTTATATAGCAACACAGATAACCCAAGCATAGCCAGATAATCTTTAACAAAAGTAATATTGTATGAGGTAACCCCTTACCCAATCGCAAATTATACTACTGAACCACAGTAATAATACAAACAGCACAGTCCTGATACATAAATAAACTCACAGACAAACGGATGAAAACATTGGACCCGGATGGAATTTTTCACAGCTACAGCTACCCGATTTTTGACAAAGATACACAAAAATATACATTGAAGACAAGACAACATCTTTAATAAATGGTGCTTGAAATCCTGGATCTCAACATGCAGAAAAATGAAACAAGACCATTGATTCTCACCCTGAAAAAAAATCAATTACAACTGGATCAAGGACCTCAATACATGACCTGATAGTGTGGAAGTGCTGGAAATCATCTTCTGTTAAGGTAGCATCAGTTACTATCACATGCAAACTCCCCAAATCCCTAATGTAAAACATCACTGAGATTTATGTCCCATTCATGTTGTGTCCAATGCAATGAAGAAAATGAAGTCTCCACCTCACACAATCCTGTGGAGGCTCCATCTGAGAGAGGCAATGCCGTCTTAGAGATACTCTTAGTTCATGGGCCTGCATCTTTAAATTCACAGCCTGAATCAGACCACGCCTTTCTCCAGCTTCTTCTGGGATGGAGTTAAGATGGTGTCTGAGCTGTGGACCTGACAGCATTCAGTTTATGGCATCTAGCTCCTCCATGTTCCTTGTTGTATATGCTCTGCTGAACTAAATCGCATTATATGAAACTTTCCATCACCACTAAAAGGTTAGAAAAAGTCAGACAGCTCCTTTGTTCTGTGGATTTTGGTCGGCAGAAACCTCTGGGGAATTTTGCTCAGAGTGGTGTTCCCCTAACCATCCCTCTCATAGTAGTGTTCTCTCTCTCTCTCTCTCTCTCTCTCTCTCTCTCACATCACTCACTTATCATCATCATCATCATCATCAACATCATCACCAACATCATCACCATCATCATCATCATCACTCTTGGAGATACCCCTCTCCAGACTTTAAAGGGAAGCTTCTCCTTCCTTTTGAGGGACAACCATCTTTAGATTTCCACATAATGTATTGTTTCTGTCTAATATTCTGACTTTCACCTCAAGGTTCAATCACGGCCTGTAGGCCCTTCCACTCCAATAAATCTCATTATAGAAATTATGTGTCAGCTTCTGCTCTGAACCAACTGCTGCTGTTCATCTTTTTAAATCATATTTAACAAAGACTCTCAATATTGCCAAGGCATTGACAGTCAGCCAACAGACAGGATCCTGAAAGCAAAGGTCTATATAAGGATTCTTTTATGGGACAAGACCAGAAGCATTGTACATAATGTCTGCCCACCTTCCAATGTCAGATCTAATACCATTCAAGTTTAATACAAATATTTCTGGGCAGTGTCATCTCTGGCCAAGCACCTGCTTCCCAGCAGCAAAGAAAGACAGCAGAGACCTCTGATGAATAAGCAACTGTTTGGCCATGCAACTCATTTACGTGGTGGGCACTACCTATCCTCCATGCCTTGGCCAGGGTAGTGCTAGAAGTTAGCAGTTCGAGCCCAATCCTACTAGATCTACAAGACCGTGTTTTACAGTCTTGATTTGTATTACATGCCGTTTAGAGCATTAGCACTGTTGTGGTGCTGAGAGATAGCCTTTCCCATGGGAGTGTGGTAGAAATGGAAGAAGTTATGCCTGTCTCGTTCACACTTACAGCACAGTAGTGTTCCGGTCCTGCCTGATCCCATTGCTCATTCACCCAAGGAAGTCTAGCCAACATGGGATGATTTTATGAAAGGGAAGTCTGTTCTTCTGTTCTCTGTGATAAATGGATGCATTAGTGTGTTCATTGCCCTCAGGGCACCTGTGGGAAGTCAGCTCTGAACGTCCAGAAGATTTGCTGAGACTAGTTTTTAGCCATGATTTCATTTAGTAATAAATTGTAGATGCCGTTTTTTTTTTTTTCTAGTGACTAGCCACTAATGCCATAAAGGCTGTATTCTATGTAAAGAGATGGCAAGTTTGTTGAGAGACCTGTTCTTCTACATAATGAATTGGTAAACTCTGTGGTCCCCTCATGGCCCTTCAGTTAAGTGATGAGGATAGAAATCTCCTTTAGCCAGGCATGGTGGCACATGCCTTTAGTCTCAGTACACAAGAGGCAGAGGCAAATGGATCTCTGTGAGTTTGAGGCCAGTCTGGTCTACAAAGTGAATCTGGGACAGCCAGGGCTCTGTTACACAGAGAAACCCTGCCTCAAAAAATTAAAAAAGAAATAAAACTTTAAGTCTGTTCTTCCTCTTGTCACATGATAAGTATGACCAATCAGTCCAACACACAAGACAAGCACCAGCCCATACATCCCTTCCTGGCAGGACTTTCCCAAACGAGGCTTCTTCAGAATACTCAGGGCCAAAATGTACTTTCACCTCGTAGGACAACACCCACTTGCAAAACCTCCCATTCATTCAAAAGTATGCATTCATCACATATAATTATGTATATGAAACATGTTGTCTGTGGCCACCCCACCCCTCTTCAGTCTCGAATAGGATAAATGGAAGAAGCATGGCAGGTGTTTTGGATGCATGCGAGTGTTTTATGGTTTGAATAGGAGTTTCCCTCCACAGGCTCACTTGCTGAAGCCTTGGTCTTTGGCTCACAACACAATTTTGGGAGGTGCTAGGAACTTCAAGAGGTGAGTAAGTCAGTCCCTGGAAGCGTGTTCTAGAAAGCTCAGCTTTTGTCCCAGCCCATTCTGCCACGTATTCTCCACAGGGCTGGCTGCTTTGTTCAACAACATGCTCCCTGGAACAATCTTCTGCATCTTCATTAACAGAGAAAACAACGGGGTCATAGACTAAGACTTCTGAAATTGTGAGCCAGCATACTTTGTTTCCCTTTTAAGTTGGTTCTTAGGCATTTGTAACAGCAATGAAGAGTCTGGCTGATGCAAAGTATTTGTGTCACCGTCAATATGAGGCCCACTTCTCTTCATTCTGTATAACTGCTTCTCTACAGTTAACAAACCAGTGAGAGATCCCTTGTCTGTATCCAGGGATGTCATCAAAACATAGTTGACTCAGAGAGCGACCAATGGGCCACTAAGATGCTGACTATAGCAAAGAGTCCGTACAACTGAGTATTATCCTCCCTAGTGGAACTGTGCGCGTGCGTGTGTGTGTGCGTGTGTGTGTGTGTGTGTGCACGTGTGCGCGTGTGTGTGCGTGTGTGTGTGTGCACGTGTGCATGTGTGTGTGCGTGTGTGTGTGTGCGCGTGTGTGTGTGTGCGTGTGTGTGTGTGCGTGTGTGTGTGTGTGTGTGGGTGTGTGTGCGTGTGTGCGCGAGAGTGTGTGTGCGCGTGTGTGTGTGTGTGTGTGTGTGTGTGTGTGTGTGTGTGTGTGTGTGCGTGTGTGTGGTCTTTGGAGACTTTAAGCACAGGTAGAACCTTTTAGGATCAGAGATACCAAGGGAAGCATGTTGCATTTTCTCTTATGGCTCTTATGGGAATAATGGCTCCATTTGTTAGAGGATAAATATTGCCAGGCATTGTGATGAGTGTTTAACACACACTGTCTTGCTCGACTTTTGCAACAGTCCCACAAAGACTATTATTATCATTTTGACCTTACAGAAGAAAACAAAAGCAAAATAAGAGTCGAATTAAACACGCACAAAGCAAACAAACAGCAGGAGATCTCTAGCTCATGTTTACCTTTCCACTTTTCTCTGTTGCAGCCCTAACCCAAAGATCTCACAGCTGCTCACAAAGAATGCCAGCCAGGAGGAAAGCCCGACATGGAGTGGGAAGTCTCTTCTGGGGCAACCCAGCAGGGCTGCTGCGGTACGGTTATTGAAAAGGGAACAAGTAGTCCTGAAGTTGCTCAAGAACTGTAAACAGAACTGTAAATAGAATTAATTGGACGCGGTGCTAACTAGTCCCTTGCTGGACTGCAATTTCAAAAGACTCTTTTTGTGTACTGCATGACCAAGCCCTCAAAGTACTGAAAAATGGTGACAGCGATGCCTGTGCTGTGAGTCTGTGCATTTTAGATAGTTTATCTCTCCCTAAACAAATGGTGTCATTACTTACAGTCGGACTTAATATACATTTAGCTATTTAAGAATTCCAAAGGAGCTAGGGGTGAGCTTTAAAAGGGGCAAATCTCAACTGGTATTTATTGATAAAAGGATTGTTAAAAGTTTGTCAGAACTGCCTTTGCCCTTACCAGTGGATGTAATGCTGTCTGTTTGAGATTTGCAGCCATTTATGGGGACAGTAATGGGATGTAACTAGATGAAGGACTTCTACCAAAATGTCTCTTCAAACATAATAAATAGATAGACAGACAGACAGACAGATGATAGATATGTAGCTAGATAGACAGACAGACAGATAGATTGTCAGGAACCAACCAGAAGTGATGCAAGCATTTTAAGTAAAAACATTCAAAACATGAAAAAAAAAAAAGCCCATTGTGAGTTGTGACAAATATATTGTTATCTATGGCACAGATAAACTGAATTCAGTAGACCACCCAAGTTCAGTTCCCACCATCCACCTTGGGTGGCTTACAAGCACTTGTAGCTTGAGGTTCAGGACATCAGATACCCGCTTCGGTTTTCTGTGGGCCCTGCACATGTGTGCACATACTCACACAGAGACATGCATATACATAATTAAAAACAAAACAAAAAAATTTTTTAGAGAAACAAGTTCAGAGAAATTCAGATAGGTTAAGTCCACAGGAGTTGAGCCCAGATTCAAACGAGGTCACTCTACCTCAGCACAATTAACTAATTAATTAAACAAACAAATTATTTATTTATTTATTTATATTAATTAAGTAATTAATGATTAACTAGTGTGTGTATGTGTGTATATGTGTGTATATATATATGTGTGTGTGAGTGTATGTGTGTGTATGTGAGTATATGCGAGTGTGTATATGTATGTGTGTGTGTGTTCTCACACAGATACTTTCTGTCACACTGTACATGTGGAGGTGAGAGGACAACTTACGGGAGTTGTTTTCTCTTCTATCACATGGGTCATTCAGAATGAACTCAGGTCCTCAGGCTTAGCAGCAAACAACACTGACCATCCCACCTGCGTGAGGTCACCCGACATCAAAATCAGGCTTCCTTTTATGTCTCTCTTGACTTTTTTTTTTTTAACCACCATTATTCAACTGCCCATCTGAGAAGCAACAGGCCCTAACATTGCTGAAGTTTCTATTCCTCTGAAGCATCTAGAAAGTTCTTGGGAGTAGAAAAGAAAAGGCTTCGGTGTATGGATAGGTTGCCAGGTTGCTAATTTACACATACAGCCCCCACTTTGGCCCACATAACACACATCTCAAAACCACCTGAGACTCTCTGTGCTATCAGAAGTGGTACATAATATCACTGATTCTGAAGCAATCTTTTTTTTTTTTTTTTTGGCTTCACATCACAGGATTCTTAGCATTTATTATTTAGTTTAAAATATGAGAACACCTGGGCTTAGTGCGGAGTTCTTCCATTTACTGGATCACACTCCACTAAAAATGGGGCGATCTGATGGTGTTTCTAGAATAGAGATTATGTGTTGTAGACAGTGTATGGGACAATGTTGGTGTAGATGAACGTAATGGATTGAGGTCTTGTTGAGTACAAAGTCAAACCAAGCACTCCCAAGAAATAAAAAGTGGACACAGATTTACTATTTGTGACAGGTAAGAAGAGCACAGGAATTGTGTCCAGTGTAATGCATTTTTTTTTAACAATGAGCGTGCATAAAGATTTTATTGGGAAAGTCTACACACAATCTTACAGAAAAGCACTTTAGAGAGAAGGTACATTCTTGAACATGCTCAGTAAGTAAGCATACTTGTGAGCATGCTCAGTTTCAATTAAGAAAGAAAGATGGTGGACACCTCAAGGTCGTGGAGCATGTGGTCAAAAGCGTATGTTAAAAGGAACATTTCTGGACATGCTCTGCTTGCATCGTACGCATGGCAAACCAGAAGGTCTCTGGGCATGTTCAGTTTTCTCTGTAAACTTTTAGCTGAAACAAAAAGAGCACTTTGAAGGTGTGTAACCGATCTTTTAAATTATTAACTCTTATTTATTTATTACTAAATTCACTTATAACAAACACCAACAATTTCTTAACTATTAATCCTATAAATTCCTACAACCCCTTTAACCTATCCACTAAACCTATTGATAATTATAACAACTACTTTCATAACCTTTTAGAATGATACAGTCTCTGGGGCAGGTCCTCAGTCGTCAGGAACACAGTCTTTGTTGTAGATTCTTTAACGTACTTAGCAGTCCTTTTTCTGGATCTCTCAGATGCAGGTTCGTCAGGGTAGTTGGTTATTGCAGTCTCACCTTAAATAAGGCTTCATGCTTTCTTC
>CAJQZJ010015786.1:4509769-4539843 GCA_907164525.1 Lophiomys imhausi | reverse complement strand
GGAACTCAGCTGCTCTGCCTCAGTCCTTAAAGCCAGGCACAGTTTCCTTTAGGCCACTGATCGGACAGATCAAACCCCTCTAGGCAAAAGCTGAGCCACAGGGTTTAGTCCTTGGCCTTTTGGTGTCTTTCTCAGGCTTTCTTTGCTCACCGGCTTCTTTCTGCTTCAGGGAGAGAGCTGGCCATCAATGGCCAGGAGCTCTTGGAGCTCTGTAGCATCAGAGGCCTCTTCTTCTTTCTGGGCTCCATGCACTGTCCTTAAATAGGAGGAACTCTGTTTCAGCTTAATTTGGGCTCCGCCCACTTAGCAGCTGAAAACAATGTCAGGCCAGATACTTTGTTTCTTCAATTCTATTGAGTCTTTCCTGTTTTCCTGACTCCAAACTTGTTTTTCAGTCTATTGAGTCTTTCCTGTTTTTGCTGACTTCATGCTGATAATGCTCTTCAGGCCCCAAATTAAGAGACAGTATCAGAAACTCCTATTTATTTTCTAAATCTAATTTATCTAACCCCTACAAAGGTGTGTTAAAATGAGTGTCCGCTGAAGATAACTTCTGTACATACTGGCTAACACCATCCCGTTTAACTTTTCTTTGCTTCTCAAAGACATCTAACACCTTCACTTGTTGTATAATCACTCACTGCACATCGTGATTATACAACAAGAATCATGGGGGAAATTCTGCCAGATTCGCGGTCTGAGCTTCTGGGTCTCTTCCTTGTTCACCTAAAGTTGTTGCAGCCAGAGCGAAAGTAATCCACACCATTCCAGCTGTTCCCAGGACCTTTAAAATACCCCCTGTAGTTCAACATCATCCTTGAGTTCTGTAAAGATCTTGATCACCCCTCAGACCTGTGAAAATTCAACAAACAGCCCTAGTTAATTCTTAAAGTGTTAAATAAAACCACCCTCTTATGTCTACTTCTAAAGAGGTCTCATGGTCAATATTTCTTTGCAGATGCACACAAGGGCTTCACACCTGGAAGAAATGTCATCTTCATGATTCCAACGCTCGGGAGAACTTTTTGATAAACTTTTTTACAGTCTAGGAATCGTAAGTAGCCTTTTCTGCTTTATCCTCACAGTGACTTATTCCCCCTCAACTCACTCAAGAATGAATGAGGCGAGAACTCCTTCCCAAGCAGCATGGCCCTCCTGTAAATTAAAACTCATTCATGTTTTGACCATCAAGAAAAAAAAAGCCTTGAACAAGTTAACTTTCTGTTATGATCAATAGCTTGAAAAAAAATCATAGAAAACAGCCAGAAGCTACTCTTGGGGCAAACACTTGGTATGGGATAATAGAAGTAAAACTAATAAAAATCCCTGCCAGCATTGAGCAGGTCATGAGAGATACATAATTAGATTTAGAATTATGGCATTCAAAAGCCTATGTAACAGTGACATACGCTTTAAGAAAAAATGTAAAATTATAATTAGAAATTGGAATTTTAATATTTAGTATTAAAAATACATACTACATATATTTTTAAAAATTATCAACATGAATATCATAAAACTTGAAATCTTTATTAACTGGATGCTCAAAACATCTCTTTTATATTTTCTACATACAATTACTCTCTATGTACATAAGAACCTAATAATATATATTTTCGAGATAGTGTCTCACTATAACATAAGCTGCCCTGAACTGAAACTCACATGCCAGGTGTGTGTAACCATACCCAGTTATAATATCATGTTTAAATGGAAAGGAAAAAAATACTGTGCAGTCTTTTCTTTATATGTTAGATTAAAACATTCTTTCATTGTTGAGAAGTTTAGATTGCATTTCACAAATTTTGTATTAATATTCTAAGAAACATTGGGATCATTTTCATGTTTGGGGAAACCTATATAGTCTTTGTTTCATATAAGACTCATTATAGATGTGGTTACCGTCTGTAATGCTATTAGAGATTGTGCTCACCACTAACACAGGGTCTCATATATCTCAGGTCACAAACTCACT
Organism: Lophiomys imhausi; assembly: GCA_907164525.1. Lineage (NCBI taxonomy): Eukaryota > Metazoa > Chordata > Mammalia > Rodentia > Muridae > Lophiomys > Lophiomys imhausi. The sequence goes on along the minus strand of CAJQZJ010015786.1, from coordinate 4,537,868 downwards.
GTGTAGTCAAGAATGACCTTAAACTTCTGGCCTTCCCACCTTCACCTCCTAAGTACTGGAATTATAGGCACTATCATACCTGTTTTATGCAGTGCCGCGGCTCAAAGCCAGGACAGTGGATTACATCACCACTCTACAGATTTTGTGTCATGAAATTCTTTTAAAAAACATAAATATGGTGGACTCATGTATGTTTTACCAGAGTTAGTCTTAACTGGGAAGAGATACACTTTTGGATAGAAATCACTGGAAACCCAACCCTTTATTCTGATGAATGGAAGAATTTCCCACAGACTAGCTTCTGGCTTTATGTGTTTCCAGCCCTGCTTTTCTTCTGTTCCCCACATACTCACAGTGCTGGTACAAATTGCCATTCTTGCTCCGGCTCTACACATTTATGTCTTGACACTGGGCAAATCAGCCCTGTGGGCTTGGGAGTATTCCAGTCATTCCTCAGCATGGTGGCTATTCATAACTCAACCATACGTGAAACTGCCTGACAGAAACCACATAAATATATCCCATTTGACCCAAACTAAATGCGTTCCCAACACAAATGCCATTAAGGCAAGTACAAAGACACTTGGGGGCACTCCCAATACCAACACAAGGAAAATAGAAACAGAAAGGAAGCCAGGATGAAATGAGTCAGTCCCTTTAACTTGTCAAGTATCATGCTGTTACAAATGTCATGAATACGTGACCAGTTGAACACATTCACATGCACATACCCCTCTCCCAGTCATAAGCAGTACAAGCAAGCCTGGGATCCTGTAGGGTAAGTACAAATAGCCTCATGCTAAGCCCCCATCTCATTACTGCTAGATACCAGCTCCAAGCCTTACATAGCACTGAAAAAAAAAAAAAATGCTGGAAAGGGCTGAGCTGTTAAAAGAACCGGTTGCTCTTCCAAAGTACTGGCTCTGTTCCCAGTACTCATATGGCAGCTCACAACCATCTGTAGCTTCAGTTCCAGAGAATCTGATGCCCTCTTCTGGCCTCCATGGACACTTCATGCAAGCAAACACACACATACACAGAGAGAGAGAGAGAGAGAAAGAGAGAGAGACAGAGAGAGAGACAGAGAGAGAGATAGAGAGATGCATTCACACATGCTTAATTAATTAACACATAAAATAAAAAATAATTGAGAGAAGAGAAAAAACCCTAAAATCCACATTAAAAAGCTTGATGCTTGTAATTTTTCGTGAGAAGTTGAAACCCTGAACTTCATGCACTATGATTTAGATCTTAAATGTCCTGGAAAACTCAGTTACTAAAAAACTTGATTCTCCAGATGATCAAACTCTTGGAACATAGTGAAAGCTTTGGGAGGTGGGCTCTAGTAATAAAGTAAGGCCTTTGAAGGCTAGCATGACCCAAGCCTAGTCCTCACTCCCTCTGACTCTTGCCCACCATATTGTCAACCACATTCTCCCCAACGTGATTCTGCCTTACCATAGGCCCGAAGTAATGTATCCAAGAAACCATGGGTTAAAACCTCAGGAACCAAGAACCAAAACAAGCCTGTTCTATTTAAAAGGGTATGTCGCCATTACTCTGTCATCTCAGCAGAAGCCTATCTGACACAGAAGACTGGTACTGAGAAGTGGGGTCAGCTGTGTAGACATAAGGTTATTGTGTAATTCAAATGCTGAGTCCTGTACCCTGACCCCATATCTGGTTGCAATCCTTGTTCTGAGAATGAGTTGTCTAGGCTCTCGGAGGCGCTGTAGTCAGCTCCAAGTAGACCCAGCTAATGCTGAAGAATTGCCCATTTGATTCTAGACTCTGGTTTTGCCTGAGTGCAGAATACACAAGTCATGGGTTCATGGAGGCTTCTGATGAAGTTGTGAGAGAGGATTCATAAGCCTAGGCAGTGTGTGGCAGAATGAGTCTCTCAAGCTCAGAAGAGCTAGCAGAATCCAAAAGCTTTTCAATCTCTCTACAGAAGATGACGTCTGCCAATGTGTTGCCAAACAGTCCTAAAACAAAGAAAATAAGAAGCACAAGTCCAAAGTCCCCAAGATTCAGTGTCTTCTTACTGCATGAGTCCCAGCTTCTTGCTTTGAAGACATTTCACAGGAAGAAAAATAAGAAGAATAAAAATATGTTAAACTTTTGGTCAACAGAATGAAGGAAGCAAAAACTCTGAGTCCAGTCAAAAATAAGTCTTTAAAAGTAACAAAGATCAGACCTAAGAAGAAGAAGAAGAAGAAGAAGAAGAAGAAGAAGAAGAAGAGGAGGAGGAGGAGGAGGAGGAGGGGGAGGAGGAGGAGGAGGAGGAGGAGGAGGAGGAGGAGGGGGGATCATGATGGCTGTAAGGTGGGCTCTAGCCATGATGATGGACTTCTCCCTAAGAAAAGGAAAGGACGAAGAGAAATACAGAGAAAAGCGTGTGAAGACAGAGGCAGAGATTGTTAATTTTGCAGCCATAAGCCAAGAACATCTGAGGATGCTAGGAGCTCAAGTTTTCAGAGACACAATGTCCCTCGTTACATGCTGCTCTGAAACTTTTGGCCCCCAGAACTCCAAGAGAATAATTTTTATTTTAAGCCACCAAGTTTATGGTAACGGCTTACAACAAACAGCTCTAGGAAGCTAATTCATCTGTGAAACTTGTTCTGACGACAGCTGTAATGCAAGAAGAATACCGAAGCAGCTCAACTTGTTCATTCTTCTATTTGGAAAGACAAGGACACAGAATGTGATACTTGGAGTGGATGAATAATTGAAAAGGCGTTGCGTGTTTCATTTGCACATTGTTGCGTAATAAAACATTCCAATAACTAGCGGTATGAGACACTTGGACTCCTAACACCCTTTTAACAAAGGAAAGTGGGGTTGAGAACATGACTAAGAAACATGAGGGGAAGTAATGGTAGAAGGTGTTTAGGTACACTCATATCAGAGCTGCCGTCTGTTTCTAATCAGCTCCTTCTGGCACAGAACTGAGGAGAAAACCTCCTAGAGGGAATTTTACTGCTTGGATTTTCAGCAAGAAAAAAGAGCACAGAACTTTTCCTCCATCTACTGATTTTCAGTTGCTTTCAGCCCAAAATACCCCTCATGGCAAAGTGGACATTAGACTAGCATACTTTGAATCCATTCAGTACTATAGGCCAGTACTTTCCAACTTGTCCTCACTAGTACCCACTAGTACCCTAGCCTTGTAACCTTTACTCGGGTAAAGATTTCCAGCTCTCTGTGCCATGAGTTTCACATTGTGCATTATATATAGTAAAGACTGAGTAGCCTAGTAAATGAACCTGCTTAGATGAGTGTCAAACTCTATTAGACATGAAAAGATCAGCATCCTTAATAACTAGATATATGCAAATTAAAATAACAGCATACCTATTAGAATAGTTTGCACTCAGAGGAAAATAAGATCATCGACACCAGGTGTTAATGAGGATCTAAAGCAATTTGCATTCTTTTTTTAAGGGACTATTTTTTAAGATTAAAAAAATTTGCATAGTGGTGTGCAGAGATTAAACACACAAGTGATTAACTCTGAGTCACCAGTAACACATCGGTGTCACATTAAGGAAAGAAACAGAAGCACTTTCCCTTGGAGTCACCTAACCAAGAGCAAGTTTGGATTTGAATTCTCTGCTACACACTCCCCATGTCTTCCGTCCTGTATAGCTAGCTATTGTGAGAGTTTCTCTCTCTCTCTTTCTCTGTGTGTGTTCTGTGTTATCTGTCCATGCTTGTCTGTGTGTGTGTGTGCGTGTGTTTCTGTGTGTGTGTTTCTGTGTGTGTGTGTTTCTGTGTGTGTGTGTTTCTGTGTTTCTGTGTGTGTGTGTGTTTCTGTGTGTGTGTTTCTGTGTGTGTGTTTCTGTGTTTCTGTGTGTGTGTCTGTGTGTGTGTGTGCTTCTGTGTTTCTGTGTGTGTGTTTCTGTGCGTGTGTGTGTGTATGTGTGTATGTGTGTCTGTGTGTGTTTCTGTGTGTGTGTGTTTCTATGTTTCTGTGTGAGTGTGTTTCTGTGTGTGTTTCTGTGTGTGTGTGTTTCTGTGTGTGTTTGTGTTTCTGTGTGTGCGTGTGTTTCTGTGTGTGTGTGTGTGTGTGTTTATGTGTGTGCATGTGTTTCTGTGTGTGTGTGTCTGCACCTGTCCTTAACAAAGGACTGCTTTGCTGCCTTGCTATTGAACCGCACAGAAGGAATCACATGGGGAGGAAATGGAGTACCTTACAGAACATTTGGGATTAAGTCACTGGCTCCAACCAATCCCAGCTGACCCAGACAACAAACAGTACTACAAACATCATCGTTTAATTAACCACTATCCAAATACTGCATTCAAAATTTATGGTGGATATTCATTTTGGAAAGTTGCTTTTAACCTCTGTATTTGCTGCTTTCAGCAAATGGAACCCACACATTGTTCTGGGTCAGGGGCATGGAAGAGTACATGAATTAAGATTTAGGTTGCAAAAGTTGGTTACATGGGAAATCTCAGTCACCGACTGGTGACTGTTACACTTTTCTCTTAAAAGCAGGCTAAACAGGAAGGCTGCATACACAGTAGGCAAGCAGTCTTAAGTCTTCAGTGATCTCACATTGCATTATTAACTTTGACTGTGAGGACCAGCCAAACTTCTAGTCTCTTAGACTGTAAGAGATATGCTCATAATGTTGCATGACTGCCAGGGTGTATGTTCATATGCCCATGTATGTACAAACATGTGCAGGCAGCTACGATGGACACAGTAAGAAGACAACACAGTTCCTAGATCTGGAGTTATAGGTGGTGGGGACCCTTTGGGTCCTGGGAATGGAACTGCAGGCCTCTTCTGGAACAACAGGTCCTCTTCAGTGCTAAACCATCCTCCAGCCGTGTACTTGGAATGTCTGCACACTGCTGGTTGGAGTGTAAAATGGTGTCTTAACTTTGGGAAACAACTTGGAGGTCTTTTCAGATAAAATTAAGTAGGTACTACCACAGTCATTTGGAGCTACTGTGATAAAATACCATAAAAGTAATAGCTTACGATGGGCGTAGTGGCGCATGCCTTTAATCCCAGCACTCGGGAGGCAGAGGCAGGCAGATCTCTGTGAGTTCGAGGCCAGCCTGGTCTACAAAGCAAGTCCAGGACAGCCAGGGCCATTACACAGAGAAACCCTGTCTCGAAAAACCAAAAAAAAAAAAAAAAAAAGTAATATCTTGAAGAACAGGCATTCCTTACAGTTTTAGATGCTAGAGTTTAGCTCAAAGTTTCCAGCACAGTTGATATCTGATGAGGGATCTATTACTGCCTTACAAGATACCCCCCTTCTTACTGTGTCCTCATATTCAATCTGTAACATACACATATCTTATATCTAGAGCCTCAGTCATAGATGTTTTGCCAAATAAAATAAAAACTTACACTTACACAAAAACTAGAATACAAATGTTTGAAATATTTGAATCATGCTCACTCCAAACCAGATATCCTTCAGTGGATGACTGGAGCAACAAATTGTGATCTCTCTGTACAATGTAGTACTACTTAAGGATAAAACAGAGCAGATGATACATACAACAAAATGGATGGATGTTATCTTAGGGTTTCTATTGCTGTGAAGGGATATCATGGCCACAGCAACTCTTAATAAGGAAAATGTTTAATTGGGGCAGGCTTACAGTTTCAGAGCATGCAGGCAGACATGGTGCTGGAGAAGGAGCTGAGAGTCCTACATCTGGATTGGCAGACTGCAGGAAGAGAGAGTGACACTGGGCCTGGCTTCAGCATTTGAAACCTCAAAGCCAATGACACAGTTTCTTCAACAAGTCCACACCTACTTCAAAACTTCCTAATAGTGTCCACTCCCTATGAGCCTACAGGGGTCGTTTTCATTCAAACTACCACAGATGTTAATTACATTTTGTGAAGAAAAAGAAGACAGGCTAAAAGATGACGCACTGTACCATCCAATTTCTGTTGCATCTTAGAACAGAACTTATATGAAGGGAGTGACAGAATTTGGGGAAATAAATGAGACAAAAGGCCATGAGGGGTGTCTTTTTAGGGGGTATTATAGTGTGAATTTGAGTTCCAAATGACCCACTGAAGCTTCCAGGCTCTTGCATCCCATGGCAAAGAACTGGACACATTTAGAAATGTTTTACTAAGAAAGCAAATATCCTCCTGAGAACAGATGTGGCCTGGTGATCAGAGGAAAAGACTGCACACAAAAGCAATTGTGCTACCATAACCTGTTATAGTTCATTCAACAGTATTCACACCCACATCTGTGTGTCACTGGGTTTTCCCTGAGCATGTTCTGTTTGATTTATGTAGCCAGATGGGGAAGGGTTTCCAGTCTTACCCTGGAAGCTGGCTTCTTTCTTATACTAATCGTGGCATAACTTCCTGTAGTCCCTTCTCTCCTGCCACAGGGAGAAATATTTTGCAATAGGACAAGCAATGATACAGAGCCGTGCTTTGTGAAAACTCACAGAACACAATATTTTTTTAAAAAGCTAATTTCATGCATATGGATTAAATAGCAATCTTTTAAAAAAAATAAGACTAAGGAAAAAAATAACTAGCAGAGAATAGATGGCCAAAAAGCAAGATGGAAGCAAAACACCTATTCACATCTTATGAGATAATTCTTATATGGAACAGTTTGTAAACAGGGCTTAAAGTTGGCTTAAGCACTTGTATAACCAGACACGAGGATCGACCATTTATTCACCCCTCCTACAAATAGTAGGTATCCACCAAATACCTTGCTCCAGCTGCTGGGGACACATAAGGGCAGATACTAATTGAAAATATGTGGGAAGAGACTTTCTGTCTTCTTGCTTTAGTTTTTTCAGATTTTTCCCCCGTGTCCTTTTAAAATACATTTCAATCTTTTTAGTGACTGTGTAAACCTTGTGCCAGTTTGACAACTCGAGATGTTCCTCTTGACCTCCAGTCATCACCCTGAAACATAATCCTTAAGGAAGGTAAAATCCTCCATCCCCACTTCCTGGAAGAGCACAGGCCTAACTTTAGCAGTTGTTGACTCCGAGTACAAAGACTGCCCTGGTAACGAGGGCGTGACTCCAGTCAGTCTGTTCCTCAGATGTTGGTTTGCTAGTCAAGAGGTTCAGAAAGTGATGTCTGAACATCAAATAGGGCAGGGACCCCAAGTGAGTTCAATAAGGTCCCAGCTGGAGCCATTAGGAATGTCAAAAGAAAGTTCTGGGTCCTCATCTCTACCCTTACATGGAAGCTCTGCCTGAGGACGTGAGGGAAACCAAGGCACGGCATCTGGATACCTCATGGTAGGGTCAGTTGGACTGACCGCCTCCTGATGCCTGTCCCTAGATCTTCCCTCAGTCCTCTGAAAGGCCCCAGACCAGCAGCGTAGTGGTATCGGGTTTCTTGGGACCCACTGATACTACGCAGAATTTCTGTCCTCTCTTTCTCTTAAGATCCTACCTACCAGTCTATAAGAGCCATCTTCCTAAAAGCCCCCCTCTGTAGTCCATGAACTTCACTCTTGGGTTTCACAAGACAAGAATCCCAAGTCCATTTGACTCAGTGGAACTTTCATGTGACCATAGCACCTGGCATGGGGGTTGAAGGCCCATCCGAGGTGTCTTAGTCGGTGTTCTGTTGCTGTGAAGGGACACCATGACCATGGCAACTCCTGTAAAGGAAAAAAGTTTAATTGGGGCTGGCTTACAGTTCAGAGGTTTAGTTCATTATCATCATGGCAGGAGCCTGGCAGCATCCAGGCAGCCATGGTGCTACAGAAGGCAGCAGGAAGAGAGTGTGCCACCAGGTTTGGCCAGTGACACACTTCCTTCCAAAAGGCCACACCCACCTACCCCAACAAGGCCACACCTCCTAATAGTGCCACTCCCTATGAGCCTATGTGGACCATTTTTATTCAAACCACCACACAAGGCAAGAAGAAAGGCCTCCTTTGAACACTGAAAGGCATCCCATTTCCCATACAGAATATGCAGATTTGAAGGCCTGGGGGGTTACTCTGGATATGGTCTTCAGTCTGTGCTGGAAGGCTGAAGAAGCAGGGCAGTGGGGTTGGGGTGCTGACAGCAGGGTGAATGGACTCATCAGTGAGGAACCGAGGCAAGCAGACAAAAGCAAGCTGCATGGTTGTCTCCCAGGGCTCTTTATGTCTTGTCATGGGAAACTGCCGACTGTAGGTAAGGGTCACATCCAGTCAACCCTTCCAGAAAGTACTGTCACAGACCCATGAAGAGACACACCTCTAGCTTAATTCCAGATCCAATCAAGCTTGTGATTAAGACTAACAGTGGTAGAGCTCAGGGGAGCGAGCTTGTACTTCAACAGATAATCAGTTTAAAATAATCCCCGTGCCAAGGAGGCTTCTTAGGAGTAGCATGTTCTAAAACCCTGCAATTGTATTTCCAGGAGGCACATTCTGACTTCCTCAGAGAAAATCTCACTGAGAAATGGAAATGTGGGCAAAAATGTGAGGGGGATAAGAAAGAAAGCCACATGACTGGTGTACCGGCTGGTTTTATGTCAACTTGTCACAGGCTAGACGCAGAGGAAGGAGCCTCGGTGGAGGAAATGCCTCCATGAGATCCAGCTGCAAGGTATTTTCTTAGTTAGTGATCGATGGGGGAGGGCCCAGCCCATGGTGGGTGGGGCCATTCCTGGATTCTATCTGAAAGCAGGCTAAGGAAGCAGTGAGGAGCAAGCCAGTAAGCAGCACCCTTCTGTGGCCTCTGTATCAGTTCTGGCCCTGCTTGAGTTCCTGTCCTGACTTTTGTGGTGACGAACAGCGATGTGGAAGTGTAAGCTGAATAAACTCTTTCCTCCTCAACTTGCTTGGCCATGCTGTTTTGTCACAGTGATAGAATCCATAACTAGGACAACTGGGAAGAGAAAGAAAGATACTCCTGGCAGCTCAGCAAGTATGGAGGCTCTGTGGCCTAAGGAAGAACCTTAAACGCTGTTATAGGACACCTGGGGATTTCCTGTCAGTTCAAAGGACCTGCAGTATGCACACACGTTCTTTATCTATTAAATGAAGACATTCAGCAATGAGGTAGGCATGATTCCCTTCATCTTGAACCTAGACTCCAAGTGTTCAAGCTTTACTCCTTATCTTCTGAGACAGCCCCTTGCTTTTTTGCCTCAACGGAACCCATTTGTCATGTTCCAAAGATCAAAAGTTTTTTTTTCCTCTGTCCACTCCAAATGGGTCCACAGGACCTGTCTTTTGCTGATGGTTTTCATCTGCCTTTGTCTCTGCGCTGGTCATTTCATTTCACAAGTATCTTTTCTAATGAGACTTAGTAATCCTGCTGTCCTGGTTAGGTTTTTGCCAACTTTTGCCAACAAGCTAGAGTCATCTGAGAAGAGAGAAACTCAACTGAGAAAAATGTGTCTACTGGATTGGCTTGTCAGAAAGCCTGTGAGACATTTGTGATTTAAGGGTTGTTCTAGTTACTGTTACTATGGCTGTGATGAAACACAATGACCAAAAGCAAGTTAGGGAAGAAAGGGTTTGTTTGGCTTCACTTCCACATCATAGCCCATCATTGAAGGAAGTCAGGGCCAGAACTCAAACTGGGCAGGAATCGAGAGTCCAGAGCTGATGCCGAGGCCATGGAGGGGCGCTGCTTATGGGCTTGCTCCTCATGGCTTGCTCAGCCTGCTTTCTTATAGAATCCAGGACCACCTGACAAAGGATGGAACTACCCACAATGGGCTGAGCCTTCCCTACCAGTAACTAATTAAGAAAATGCCCTACAGCCTTGCCTGCAGCCAGATCTTCTAGAGGCGTTTTTTTTTTTTTCTTAATTAAGGTTCCCTCCTTTCAGATGACGTCACCTTGTGTCACGTGTATAAAACTAGGCAGCAGAATGATAAATGGTGGGAGAGCACAGCTTACTGTGGGTAGGTGGTCCTGCCCATTAGCATCTGGTCCTGAGTTCTATAAGAAAGTAGGTTCAGCAAACCTGGAGGAGCAAGGTTTGTGGAGCAAACCAGGAAGCAGTGTCCCTCCACGGCCTCTGCCCCAGGTTCTGCCTTGAGTTCGTGTCCTGACTTCCCTTGCTGATGGCTTGAGACCTGAGAGCTGTGAGCTGAGTTCGGTGGTGTTTTATCACAGCAATGGAAACCCTGACTAAGATACTTGGTTATTTGAGATCATCTTCGTCTTTCATCCCCTGCCCCCCAACACCCACCAATGGTTAACTCAAGTAGCCTGGAAAATAGTTTTATTTCTCCAACCTCAGATTCCATCACTTATGTGATGCTCTCTCAATTTAACAGTGACCTTTTAGTGGGGGAGGGGAGAAGAAAGAAGGAAGAGGGTGAGATGTAAAAGAAAAGAGAGAAGATAAGACGTGGAAGAGAGAGAAGGGAGGGGGGAGTAGAAAGCAAGAGGGAGGCTAAGTGTACTGAGAAGATTGTTGAATGATTAGATTATAATCTTGAATGAAAGATTACTTCATCTGTTTGCATTGGTTACTCCTGCACCAAAGTGACCACAGTCACCTGATATAAACAACTAACCTTTGGCTCATGGTTTCAATCTATCACAGAAGAAAAGATACGTTGAAACAGCTCTACTCATGGCAAACAGGAGCAGTAGCAAACTATCCACAGTCACTTGGAAGACCAAGAAGCAGAGAGGGAGATAGGAACCAGGGATGGCGGATAGATAAGCTCCAAACTCCATCACTAGTAATGAAGCCACACATCCTAAACGACCCCGAAGTAACAGCACCAGATGGGGAACAAGCTTTTAAACCATGAACCTGTGGGAGTTCAAACCGTAACACCGCACAGTTACACGCTTCTTTCATTTTCCAGAGTTTTAGCTGCAATCCATTTAACAATCAGACACGAAATCTTCTACATCATTTCGGACACCCACAGTCATTTACAGCCCTGTGGAGGCGTGGCACCTGCCTGCTGTGTTTGTTAGCTTGGTCTCTTCAGCACACTTAAGACTGATCCTGTCGTGGAGAATCCTGGCAGTGTGTTGGTGGTTAGTGTGAATGGTCAGTTTTGTTTTGTTTTTATCAATTTGACACAAACGAAGACACATCAGGGAAGAGAGACTCTCAACCGTGGAGTCGATTCCTTGAAGTTGGGCCTGTGGGCATGTGTTTAGATGCATTTTCTTGATCAATAATTGATGTAGGATGGCCCAGCCCACTGTAGGTGGTACTATCCCTTAGCAAGTGGACCTGGGCTGTACAAGTAAGCTATCCGTGCTAGCCAAGATGGGCAATCTAATACAAAGCGTTCCTCCATGTTTTCTGCATCAAGCTCCTGCCTTGAGCTTTTGTCTTGGCTTGATAGACTATCAATCTAAAGCCATGTAAACCCCCCTCTCCTCCAGCTTGCTTTAGGTCAGTGTCTTACCACAGCAACAGAAAGAAAAGCAAGACAGCTAACACACTTCTCTCATTTCGTTTGTCTTTTCTTAAAGCTAAACCTCAAGCAGCTGCTTTTGAAAATCACTAGAAGCCTCTGGTAGGTTTTGGAGCCTGGATAACTGTTTTGGTGAAGTCTGACGTTGTCATGCCAACTTCCTTTAAAAGGGAGTATCCTTCATTCAGCTGCCGTGGGCAACTATGCAATGCCACTGTGCAGCCACGGCATGTGCCAGGCAACCCACTGCCCACTCGGCGACTTCTGTTTGACAGAGCTGGAGTGGTGTCCCTCAGCTGGAGAATCATGTCTCTTCATTTTCTGTCTTCACAGATCCCCTTGCAGCTCCAACACTAGAGATAAGTGAGTTCAAATCTCAGCTTGGAGAGAGAGCCATCTGAAAGGAAATGACAGCAATTAAGCTAATTTAAAGTCTCCTGCCTAAACTGCCAGTAATTTCTCATAGACCAGACTCCATTGCCTGAAGGTTCGTGGGTAAATACATATTTTCATGGCTTGCTAACAAAAGAAGGCTCCCTGGTCTAGGTATTTTTAAGCCTCTGAATTGATATGGACATACGGCTGTGTGAAACACCCACCTGAATCTCATGGAGGAATTAGGACTTAATCCCATGAAAGCATTCTGTCCTTTGTGTGTTCCTGTGGGTGGTTATTTTTGCTTATTATGAGTATTATTATTTTTTGTTGTTGTTCCACCTTCTTCAAACAAACTTTCTGTAGTGGCTTAAAAGTTCACACACAAAACCTCTCCCTTCCTGTTTCACCAGTAATCACTTGGCTTCATAGATTCTGAAACAATTCCCAGCCAGTTCCTTAAAGGGGGGAGGGGTAAACTCTGCAGTCTGGAGGCGGTGATAAGAATCTACAGAGGGGGAAGGCAAAACCAAAGCAGGCCAGTGTTCAGAAATCTCTGGAAGGAATCTACAAAGTCCTAGAAGAACCACATTGTGAAGCTTGGCGCTCCACTCCCTCAGTCAGCGTAGAGGAGGAATGAACATACCCTGTGTATCCTGAATGGCCAGTTGACCCTACAGCTCTGTCTATGTGCCCCACTGGAAGCAAGCAGGATGTCAGCGGCTGCTGCTCCTCAACCTTACCCACACTGCCTTGCACAGCAGCAGCCTGTCCACTGGGACATCTAGAAACCCTGACTTTTCATTCCTGGCCACAGAACCCATGTTTCTGTCCCTCACTCATCACATGGGCATTCAGACACATTTCTTATGTGTTTATCTCTCTCTCTCTCTCTCTGTGTGTGTGTATCTATGTGTATGTATGTATTTGTGTGTGTGTTTGTGTGTATGCATGTGTGTATGTATATGTATTTGTGTATGTGTATGTTTGTGTTTATTTGTGTGTGTGCATGTGTGTATGCATTTGTGTATGTATGTATTTGTGTGTTTTGTGTATATGTATGTGTGTGTACATATACATACATAGGGAGGCCAGGTCAACATTGGATATCTTCCTCAATAACTTCCTCCGCCCTCCTATTTCTTTTAACTTCTTTAGTTTATTATTTGAAACGTATGAGTATTGGTTGGTGTACCACTTGCATAAAGTGCCTTGGGAGCCAGAAGAGGATGAGGAATCCTCTAGAATTGGAGTCATAGCTGTGCAATGCCAGGTAGTGTCGGTAGTGTCGCGTCCCCCTCGACCAGCAAGGACAACGCGCAACTCGCAAAAGCGCTTCTCCAGCAGTTTATTCAGGTCCCTTGAAAACAGTCTTCCGAATGCCCGGGCAGACCCAACCCACAGGCTAAATACTAAATGAACAGCCAATCAAGTAAAGCCAAGTGGTGCTATCTTAGAGGCCCACGTATGCGGAAGCAAGCCAGATCAGCGGTCTTAGCCAAATATGGACTTGTTTATCATCGAGAGCGCTCACCGTCGGGCTGGTGGAAGGCGGAAACCGGCGCCATCTTTAGGGCGCGGCACATCGCAGCTCTCTACAAGGTAGGTGCTGGCACTTTAACTCAGGTCCTCTGGATGAGCAGCCAGTGCTCTCAAGTGCTGAGTCCCCTCTCTAGCCTCTTCCCCCTCTATTTCTTAATACAAGGTCTCTCCTGGGACCTGGAGCTCGCCTATTTGTTAGGGAGCTTGACCAACAAGCTCCAGGGATTGCCTCTGCCTCCCCACTGCTGGGATCTCAGGCACATGCTGAGAAGTAGCTGGATTGTTTTATGTGGCATGGGTACCAGGGATTTGAACTCAGGTCCTCACATTTACCTAGCAAACACTTGGCTGACTGAACCATCTTCCTGGGCCTCCGAAGCCTCATTTTGGATGTTGTTGAATGGGTCTGTGTGGCACAGTGACACCTCGGACTTTTCCACCTGTTGTCAGTCCCATCAGCACCAATGGCCTTTTATTACTGGAGAAAGGGGTGGGGTGAAGAACTTGGTAGAACAGATATTTGATCTAAATAAAAAGCATTACTGCTTCACGGGGAGAAGTAAATTCACCTTCTCCATCTTTGTATGCTACATGTTTCAACAGAGCCTTTTTAAAATAACTACTAGCTTTTGAGATAGGTGCTGACATTTCTTTAGAAGATTTTGTCCTAAATTTCTCTTGTGGTCAGAGGTATCATCATAGGCCCCCACGGGATGGCAGATTCTACAGATATTTTCTGCAAATTACATATTTGCCACCAGCCTCTTTGAGAAACCAAAAGACAATAATCATTTTCCATTAAATGCTCACTTATTTATCATCAAATTCTTTACAAAGCCAAATGACAGTGATTCAGTAAGTATGCACTTTTAATTTTTTTTATTTTTAAAGATACATTTTAATTTTAATCACGGATATATGTATGATCTGTGTGAGTGTACGCCACAAGGATGCAGGTACCCACAGTGGCCATATCCCCCTGGCGCTGGAACTGCAGGTGGTTGTGAGCCACCTGACATATTTGGTAGGAACCAAATTCTGGGCCTCTGCGGGAGCAGCATGATATTAACTGCTGAGCCCTCTCTCCAGCTCCAAGTACACACTTAAAAAAACAAACAAAAACACCACTGCTAAAATTACTGAAAAAGAAAAAAAAGGAATTACTAAATAGCAATATAGTGATAGATATGTATAAGTAGAAGTGGCAAAACCACTATTGTACAAGTATTCCATACTTTGTAGATGTGCTAAGAAAGGACATCTGTGCTTGTGTCTTCCGTAAATATTTTATGTGCCTCTGACCTACATTTTCCATGCTTCCTGCTGACCCTGTGAATCGAACATGACAGCACTGGGCGTGCCACTGGCGGCAGCGCGGAGCATTAGTGTCCTGTGGAAGCATCAAAGACCCCTATAGCCAGGCCCAGGGGCCTGAAGGCATCATGTATACCCAAACACCTGTCTAAAAGCACATTTCACTTCTAGTTACCCTACATGCTGTGCTTACAAGGGAGATAATAGTATTCAGTGTCTGGAAAAGGTCCAGGAAGAAACAGCAGCACTGACTGAGTTTCAGATCCAATCACACATAACAGTGAGAACTGTTCTGACTGGATATGTGTCTCACATTACAAAGACCCTGGCGAAAGACAGTGTAAGGTACAGAATATAACAGAGGTACCTCACGTCAATCCAGGGCCATTTCATGCAGCCACAAAAATGAACAAACACTTGTTAAAATGAAACATATGGGAAGACATTCTTTGTGATTAGAGTGTATGACATATACATATGTATGTACATATATGAAACTGATCTATTATTAATTAAATTATTTATGCTTATATCTTTATTTTCTTCAATTCATGTACTGTCTGTACTGAATATGGGGCATTAAAATCATCTATTGTATATCTATTTCATGAAATTTTGTATTTCTATTTCATGAAATTTCTGTTTCAGATGGTGGCTGCACATGGCACATAGATATTCCTAACTGTTCTGTCTTCACCATGCGAATCACACTTTTCAACGTTTTATTACATCATTCAAATGTAATCGATGTAGGTTTCAAAACCTACATCACAGAAGTTTGGGTGGTGAATTTGCTTGCTTGATTAGAATCACTATTTCACTCTCTTAATGTTTTTATTTTTATAATATAGCTCTGCTAATTATGGGTTCTTATTATAGGCCCTTGAATAATCATATTTGAGGTGTGTTTATTAAATATAGTATGGGTTTAGCTTTTGTGTTATGGGTCAAATTGAAAATTGACCCATTTGTTCATAGAACGAGAGAGAGAGAGGAGTAAAACCTATTCCATTAATTAACATGACTGCTATATTTAGACCCCCATGTCAATGTATAATTATTGCACTTGTTATCCCATATTTTCTACTTTTATTGGCTTGTTTTATTTGTCACTTGGTTTTTTATTTCAGCATTTCAGGATATTTGTGATTTGTCACACAGTTATTCTTGTTTTTATTTGATTTGCAGGACACGTCACCCCTATCCCTCGGTGCTGAACGTTTTAGACTTTTGTAGGCTCCCCATGGCCTGCTGTCTGTAAAACTGTCCATTATCCCATTCTGCTTTCCTTTCCCATCCCTTCTGGCCATGTAACTTGTTATTTTTTATGAAATATACAATATTTACATATTATTCTTCAATCCATAGCTTGACCTACACAACTAAACATGGTAATTTTTTTATGGTATGTTAAAACTACATCAAAAAGCACATGTGTGCTGTCAGCCCTTTCACTAAAGTTTTTCCAGATGACTCTTGTTTGGAGGAAACTCATTTTCAAAAGGAGTCAACTGATACTGGGACAGTATTCCTTGAGTTAATTCCAAGCTGTTTTTCTTTGAAACTTGAAGGGCTGTTTGGCTGGGTACAAAAGTGACAGCTTGAGATCTTTGCTCTTAAGTCTCTTAAGAAGGTGTTCCTATGACCAATCCTTTTTATGTCATCCACGAGAAGCCTGAAGGTCATAAATAATTTGACCTTTTACCTAGAGCTTCTGGAATGAGCTGGAAAATGGCCCCATAAAGGTATACCCAGTCCCATTTCCCTGGCATATGTTACTGTTAGCTTAATTGGAAAACAATCATTGTAGATGTCACTAAAAGATCTTGAGAGAAGGTTGTCCTAGATAATCCAGGTGGCTCTTACATTGAGTAAAAAATCTTCTTCTAAGAGGGAGGCCCAGGGTTCAGAGAAAGAGACAGAGAGACAGAGAGAGAGGGAGATAAAAAGAGAGAGGGATTGTAATTTTAGAGCCTCTGGAAAATGTCTCAAAATTGATCTTTTTAGGTCATCTAAATACATTATATATTATATTTATAATATAAAATATATTTATAAAATATATATAATAAATATAATATACAGTGGGTCTTTTCAATGTATAAATTTACATTTTCTCTTATTTATAGAAGGTGTTCTTGGTTTTCATACCTGTTCCATTGATGGCTTCTCTTCTAGAACTTTCATGATACTCGTAGTAGGTCTTATTTGTCCAGTACAAGGAAGGGGTATGGTGCTCCTTACAGAATGGTCTAAGTAAAGATGAAGGGAGAAGACTTGCTAGAAGAGACGAGAGATAAGTTTCCACAATGTTGTAGTCACATCACAGCGAAAACTTTTATTTTTATTATCAAGTTATAATTGGAATGCTCGAGTGCTTCCCAGGAGCACATGCGCATGATGGATACAGCTACGCCAGCTGTCTTCAACTTGATCAAGCCTAGCGTATGCCTCGGCAGCAGAATCTCTGCGCCATCAGTAACCCCCATTTCCCGGGTTCCTCTCCTCCGCGTCTTCTGTCCCCTCCTTGGTGTGTGGATCCACTGTGTACTACACCAGCCTCAGGGCTGCTACTGGTCGTGGTCCAGCTCCTTGCCTTGCTTTCAGCCAAGTTTTGATCCCTTACTTGAGGCTTTTTCTGCCTGCTCTACTCTTGTAGTCAGTTGAGGAAAATGTAACAACGTATCTCAGACTATAGAAACTTACTGTTGACATGTTTGGAGGAAGCAGGGAAAGTCCAAAATTCAGGCGCCAGAAAATTGGTACCTTCCACGTGCCCTCACCTAGGTGGAGGGGCACACACTGCTCCTTGGGCCTTTTTTATAAGGATGCTAATTCCGAGGATTCCGCCTTCAGGACCCAGTTGCTTCTATATTAGTCCTGTTGGTCTAGGACAGTGGTTCTCAAACTGTGGGCCGCGACCCTTTGGGGGGAGGGGAGGTCCAGCTAAGGCCATCAGAAAACAGATATTTACATTACGATTCATAATAATAGAAAATTACAGTTACAGGGTCCCAATGAAAATTATTTTATGGTTGGGGCTCACCACAGCATGAGGAACTATATTAAAAGGTCATATTAGGAAGGTTGAGAGCCGCTGGTGTAGGAATTAGCTTCTAACACACGGACTGGGGGAGGGTATACAAACATTCACACCATAACATCTTCTCATGTAGTATATCCTAGTTTCATTTATGTTGCTGTGATTTTTTTTTAATGCCCTGGCAAAAAGCGACTTAGGGAGAATGAGATTATTTGGCTTATAATTCCAGGTTGCAGCACAATAGGAAAGTCAAGAAAGGCACTCGAAGCAACAGTTGCATCGCATCTGAGAGCAAACTGGGAACACATGCAGCCACACGAAAGCCTGGGCTAGCTTCCTCTTCTACAGTCCAGGGTTCAGACCCAAGCAATGGCACTCCCCACAGTGGTCCAGCTCTTCTCGCCTCAATTAGCTGAATTATGAAAAGTAAATCCCTCAGGCATGCCTGCAGGCCAACCTGATTTAGGTAGTTCTTGACCAAAGTTCTAGTCCTAAGGGATTCTACATTGTGTCAAGCTGACAGTTAAGAGTCCTACCACACCATGTCTTGGGACTTCGATAGCGTGCCCAGCATGGCTACCTTCAAGGTAGGTCTCATATCTCTATTTCACTGTCACCGAGGCTATGACCACTGAAACCTCCACTGAAGAAGGATAGATAGAACATCAGCCATCACTCTGAGCTAGTTTTTCTTCAAGGCATGCAAGCTCTTCACAATGGGTGTCATTATGGGATTCAAAATAGTCAGTTTCGATCTGGTACCAACAACAGCTTCTTCCACCTTCAGGGTAAGCAGCTGGCTCCAGCCAGTCTTAAGCCTAACACACTGGGGCAGCTCCTTTCTTATGAAGTTCCACAGTGTGTATGTCAATCAGTTCATCTAACCAAAGGCCAGAGAAAGGTGTGTCCTAGCCTCACACCTGGCATGTGTTTAGATTCTCAAAGAGCAGCTGCCCCGGGCTGCTGAAATGGCTCAGCAGTTAAGAGCACACACTGATGTCACAAGGAACAGGAGTTTGGTTCCAAGCTTTCGTAGGAGGAGGATGTTCACAATTGCCTATAACTCCAGCTCCAGGGGCCCCCCACATCCTCTTCTGGCCTCCATAGGTACCTGCATACACAGGCACATACTCCATGCACACACACTCACACATATGTACACACACACACACACACACACTTAAACCTTTAAAAAAAAAAAGCATCTTCCTTATGAAGCTGATCATCCTGTCCATGAGCTAGAATAAGATTCTATTAGAAGAGGAGATAGCAAGAAAGCCTAAAGGCCCAGCAATTCAATGCTCTGTTTTAATAATAAATGTGTTAAAAATGTTTCTACTTTCAAAATTACTGAGTCAAAGTATCCCATGTCCACATATCTGGTAAGAACTGAATCAAAAACTTGGCCCTTAATGGAAATTGTATTGATGACCCAGAATGAAGCAAATTTGAATATGCCAATTATCATAAGTTAGTCTGATTCTAGTGCTTTTATAAGATGTTTAAAACTTTGTTTGGATCTACTTGTTTAAAATTAAAACTACCAGAGAGTTTTTGTCTCTTGTTTACCAAAAAGGATTTACTTTTTGATCCCTTTAAGCCAATTCCATAATGGAATTAGGCTTTTTAAAATGAATTTCAAGACATGAAGTTTGGAGGGTGAGGTTATATGTTAAATTATATATATATATATATATGTTGTGTATGTTTTATAATATATAAAGGTTACATAATATAATAGATATAATATAAATATATAAATTACAGTCACATGTTTGAAACCTGAGTTCCTCACTAATAAACTCTGAATTCATATGAGTCCAACAAATTATAGGTAATTTGGAACCACGTGTCTAAACTATAGTTCTTAGCTATCTTATGCACAGATTATATAGGGGCTACAAGTGAGTGTCTACAGTACAATCTGTATATTACTAGCATTATCATATTTAATTATACAACAACCTTACAAGTAAGGTGTTAACAGCCCCATTTTTAGAAGGAAACCATTCTTCCAAAATATCAACAGTTGTCTAAAACCATTAGCAAGTACGTAAAAATTGAGTTCAGGCTGACGTAACTTCAAAAGCCCACCCTGCACTTGATGCAGTAGCACCTGGCAGCACTTGGAGGTACAGGCAGGACTGTGAGTTCGAGGACAGCTTCACAGCATAGGAAATAGAGCAGGTATGAGGCCAGCCGGGGCTACACAGTGGGACCTTGTTTTAAGATCAAACAAACATCATCAAGGCTGAAGAGATTACTCAGAAGTTGAGAGCACTGACTGCTCTTCCAGAGGACATGGGTTCAACTCCCACCACCCATGTGGTAGCTTACAACTGTCTGTAACTCCAGTTACAGGGAATCCCATGCCCGCCCTCTTCTTGCTTTTGAGGCCACACTCATGGTACGTAGACACACATGCAGGCAAAGCACCTGTATGTATAAAACAATGAAAATGAACCTAAAAAGCCTAATCAAACAAACAAACAAACAACAACAACAAAAAACCTTATTCTGGCCACTGTGCAGTGTTATCTTTCCACATCTGAAGTATGCAGAATGGGGCTGCCTCTTGCTATTCTCACCGCCTTTCTTATTCTTGTAATGGTTTCTCGAGATGGGCTAGAGGCTCCGTAAGCAGCCTGTAACATTTATTCTTACCTGCCTGGTTTTTGCCCTTCTCTGCTGTTCGGCCTGGAGCTCTGGAACCCCATTTCTCGGTCTTACAACTGCACAATTAGGTTCAACTTGTCCACGAATAGGAAGTCAGTAGTGAGGCAGAAGCCATTTTCCTGAGTCCTATAAGTGACATGGAGCCTAGAGACTTTCTGAATCACTGGCTCAGTGTTCTGTTTCTAAAGTCATGATTATCAAGAAATAGTTGAGGTAGGCGGTGACAGGGACTTTCTGATGAGATGGAACCTAATGCTTTGTGACTACAGAGTTGATGCTTCCTAGTATCCCTCCTCCACAGAGGTGATGCAGGTGGAACCCACCCTACAGAGGCTGGTCCAGCTTGTCCACATAAGCACCTGCTTCTCTAGTCAGTGCCTTTGTGCTTAAAATAGCTCCTGTGGTTTTTGCTTCCTGCAACAGAGCACTGCTGTGAACCATTTTCCTTCTTTTCCTCTGACTGCTGAGCCTTGCAACTGCCAACCCTGCAACTGTTCCTGAAAACACCAAAATGATGGCTTTGAGTACCTCCACCGCTCCCTGACTCCCTTACCTCACTTTATTTCCTCCGCAGCATTTATTGTCTCCCAAAGATTGTTTATTCAAGAATATCTCCCATCCACTCAACACTGGAATGTAGGCTCTCTTAGAAGGGGTTCCATTCTCTTCTATGTGGCCTTGGCACTTTAGACCAACACATATTGGGAATGTCACAGTATTGAATGAATGAGGTCTATGTCTCTTAACAGAACATACCCACTAAATTAATGGATTAGTAATAGAGTCATCAACAATATATCTCCAATTATACCTTCTCATGAAGTTTAAATGTTTTTTTTTTTAATATTCTCAAAAGATCATAATACATGTGTCCTCTGATTTCAGCATTATATTCTGGGCAACTAATTCCCAATTTCAACAGTCCCAATTTTAGCAACAAAAAAATCGTCACTTTGGGGAACCTCTCAGTTCTGGACAGATCAAGACCATTAGTTACCAAATTAAAGTCATCATCTGCTAAAAGAAAATCACTTGGAACTATATGACTTTAAATCTATCCTGCAAATAGAAACGTAAAAACATGCTAAACCATCCAGTGGTTTCATTCCCTTAGCATAGCCTGGCTGCCATGTGACCCCCTAAAGTCACTAGTTAGAGCTTGAGCAATAGCTTTTGGCGGTCTTTTGCACTTCCCCCTAAAATTCTAATTTCCCTATAGGCTGAATGTTGTAGCGTCTGGACTGTGAAGATTCTTCTCTATTTCATAGTCACATTAAAAACATGATCTATGGGCTTCCCAGAGCAAAGATGCTGCAGATGAAGATAAGAGCTGGATTTACAGCCCTGGAGAGGAACTGCTG
Source organism: Lophiomys imhausi (assembly GCA_907164525.1). Lineage (NCBI taxonomy): Eukaryota > Metazoa > Chordata > Mammalia > Rodentia > Muridae > Lophiomys > Lophiomys imhausi. Next base: position 4,516,183 of record CAJQZJ010015786.1, on the reverse strand, counting down.
GCAGACAGAGTAGCACGCTCTATAGAGAATATTTGTCAGTGTTATGCTCAGAGTGGACAAAGCCTGGCTCACACTAACCATAGGAATCACCCCTAGCTAGCTGCCCTTGTCCTAAACTTCAGGCACATCCCTAGTACAATATGCGGATTTAAATTGTCTTTGAAATGGTACATCAGGGACTCTGGGGGCAACAGGAGAAGTCCCAGATGGAAGACCCGAGCTTCAACAGACAGAAGATATCTGGTGTCTTTTCCCTCTGACAATTCATGCGGACATGTTAGGGGTTCCATTTTTAGTACATTCTTCTAAAAAAAAAAATTAGAGATATTAGTGGCCCAGACTTCTTGCCACACCCCCCTCCTTCCCTGAACAAAAGGTTATCACTCAAATCCACGGATTTTGTGACACAGACCAGTGAGTATGACAGCAGTGATTCTTCAGCCGTGAGTATAAGGGGTTAAACCAACAGCACTTGTACAACCCAGCACAGTATTTCCCATAGAGCTGGCAACCTATCTGGACATGTTTATACAGGAGATATGGAGAAAGTGAGCGGACTTTGTTTAGACGCTCAGGACACGCACTCTGCTTTGCTTTCTGAAGGAACATGCCAGAAATTTCTAGAACAGGGTTTTGCCAGACTATATAAACCCTTTTAACTGTTTTTTTGTTTTGTTTTGTTTTTTAAATTTATTTTCATGGTGCTGGGGACTGTAGAGGGTCCTGCATATGTCAGACAAGCATTCCACCACTGAGTTACATACCCAACTCTAGACTATGTAAGTTCTGCAATGCCCCTCCTCTCCATCCTTTCCATGGCATGACCAGAGTTCTTGGATAGACTTAACATTTTTGCTAAAACCAGCTATCAGGCCTGACCACTTCCTTCCTGCAGGCACTATTTTCAGACAGTGGCTCAGCATCTGTTGTTAGAATGGACACAGCAGCACACATCTCTTTAGAACCTTCATTTACACTCACAGCAAGGCTAGCAATGCCTAAGTGATGGCAGAGAATTGTTTCTGTGTTCACTAGGGCTGGTGGGGGTACAGAAGCCAGCAAGAATCCCTCCCTACCACCTTGTATACTTTCTGAATCTCCTCACCCACACACTCATGGCAAGAGACCCTCCTCCAGGTCTACAGCTGGTATCCAAGTCACTGCTGAAGGGCAAAGCTGAGGACTGACAGGGTCCTCTTTAACACTAGCAATGGTGGGGCTTGATGTAGGAGATGTTGGTGTGATTATCTAATAGATACTTGCCTTGTGCCACTTGTGAGAATGAGAATGTGAGGTAGACATCTCTCAAGATGCTTTCAGTCCCGTGAGAAAGAAAAACATTTGGCATCCCTCTGGGAGGGGTCCATGGCAGCCCGGACACAGTGGGAGTGATGCTCTCTGGCCCCTGACAGGATCCTGTCCCCATAGCTCTGATCGTTCATCCTGTCCCTAGGTTATACCAAGAAATAGTTTCAGGACGAAATAGCTGGATATAACTGGTTAAAACCAGTTTCTGCCTCCGTTCTCTTTCCAAACCCAAACTAGTACAGGTCTTGGATAGTCTACTCCTGCATCCCAAAAGCCCATCTATCTGCTTGTCAGCCTTTTCCTAGGTTTTTTTTTTTTTTTTCATCAGTCATCAGCAAAAATTTGGCAGAAGACCTGGGTTCTGAATTCCTCCTTTTATGTGGGTCTGTTTGTCCAAAGCTAAAATAACAAGGGTCCTTTATAGCCTAATGAATTCAATGCTCAAAGGAAACCCTCTAGCGAATGGAAGATCTAGTATTTCACCTCTCAGGTTTAGGGGCAAGAGGCCATTTGGGGCTTAACACTTTTTTTCTTTCATTCACATGGAAAATACTTTTAACTTTTAAAAGCACCAACTTGAAAACTCAGAATCCTGAAACCAAATCACTATCCTTCCTCATTCCTAAAATTTCTATCTCAGGAGTGGGTTACATGATAGGGCCCTTTGCATTTGGGGAAACAACAAACGGGGCATCATTTTAGGGCTTTGATGTCTGAAGGATTTTATTTCTTAGCCTTGTATTTCTAATACATTCAAATGGACTGAACACTGCCTTTGGTATCTTAATAGGGAAAGGAGGCTACTGTTGAAGACGGACTTATTTAAGAGACCCAAACAGTATCGTGGAAGTCAGCTGGATCAAGGTGCTTGATTGACTCTACCTTGGTGCTGTCAATAAACTCCCAGATTACAGATGTATAAGGAACTTTGTTATAGGTGTGACTGTGACTTACGTGCTCGCTACAGAGAATGGAAACTGTTGTCCCAAAGGCAGTTACTAAGCTACTTACACACACCCACAGCAAAACCTGTCATAAAAAAAAAACCCTATCAGCACACACAGAGGCCGACGGAATAAATCACGTCCCCAGCACTTCCTGTAAGTGACAACAACAAGGTCTGGGGCTCCCACTCCTGAGTTGTCCATCTGGTTTGGTTGGCTCCCTCCTGTCTACCCCTGGCATTGTGTAACTCACTTGTTTTTCTTCACTACTTGGCCAAGTGGGACTTAGAAATAACTCAGCCTTTTGTGGGGATATTTTAAGAATCGTTCTGGTTTTGTCGTCTCATTGGCAACCTTAAGCACCTAAATTGTGTGTCTCTGAATCCTGAATTTGGCTGCTAGTCTGGATCCTACCATAGGAATGGAGAAAGGCAGTGGAATGGCATTTGGGGCCTGCAGGACTCATGGGTGCAGAGATGGGACAGAGTCGGAGCTGCCCTACACCCAGTGATGACTGTGTGAGTCAGGGCCAACTTCTGTTACTGGGTTTTTGTTGCTTTGCAGGGTGATTAATGAGATTTTTAAACATAACTTACCAATAGGGGAGGTTCATATACTAGAGACCTTATGACGGCTCCTAAGGAATCAAAATAAACACCTCCTACATCAAAATGGAAAAAAAAATTGACCACCGGTGTGAGACATTTCCAACAACTCACCAAACAGTAACATGTTTCCGTTGATTTATGTTCAGGGGCGAAAATTTTATGGCCACTGGTTATATCTGAAGCCACACACGTAGAGATAGACTTAAGAAGAGCCCTTTGTCCTTTCATAAATTGAAGGGACCTTTTCAAACATTAACTCGGCTATCTTTTCCCAGCCCCCAAGGGAAGGCAGCTAAGTTTTAGTATTCTGAGGAAGCATGGGACATAAGGGAGTTCATCTGCTCAAGGTCATTGCTGTACGCTGAACTACCAAGGTGTGTAAGTGAAGGCAATAAAGGTAATTCAAAAAGAAAGGAAATAAATTCCCACTAGAGGGTAGAGAACAGAGTGCTCGAAGTCCTAACCTTTAAGAGCACGGTCTTCGTTTAAAGACCCCCAGGTCTTAGAATACAAATGCAGAACCCTATGATAATTTTCCATTACTGAAAGTGTCTTAGCTGTGCCCGGATATGCGACACCACAAACTTGAGTCGTAAGTATCAGCCTACAAATGGGGACAGAAAACACACCAAGAGAAGTGGAATCTGCTCACATCAGAGAACACTAGGGTGGAAAAGAGACTCTCTCCAGGGCCTCTCCAGACTTGGGCTTCACCAGCACCCTGGCCTCATGTTGCCTCGGTAACCCGAGCAGAGGGTTTTCATTTTAGGTGTCCATTTCTGCCATGTGGAATAGCGACAAATCCCCTTTCTGGGCACCACTGTGATGTGCAAACATGGTAACTCATGCTGTACATTCTGCACAGGGCCCAGGGCAGTGGGCAGTGGGCAGAGGAAATTCTTCGCAGCCTCACCATACGAACCTCCTAATTTTCTTGTGGTCAACAAAGGAAAGCATGTTGCTCTCCAAGAATAAATACTTTGTCAGCTCTGATCCATGACTATGCTCTAAGCAGACACAGGTAAAGCCAGGAGTGATATCCATTAAAAATTTTAACTATATACCATATTCATTTATTATCAATCCACAGGATAATTTGATTGCTACATGAGCTCATAAAAGTTTTTTTTCACTTTTACAAAATTAAAAAAAAAATGTGCCACAAGGAATAACAACTGCTGATAAACAAGAAAAGGAATCTTAAAATTATAAATTTGCTGTAGAAAAGATAAAAAACAATTATATTTTATTTAGAATTTTACCTTGAATAAAATATTCCCCTGTATAAAAAATAAAAAAGCTTGCTCTGGTTAGAATTAGAGTATTTCCGTCTTCAAATCTGGGAATTTGCATAATATTTCCATGATAGTTTTCCTTTGTACCGCGTGGCATTCAAGCATAGAAGATTAGAAAGATTTTTTTTTCAAGCAGTCTTAAAATGGGACAGCTGTGGAGAAATCATTTTCTTCTCCTCCTCCTCCAAGATGTGGAACATTGCCTTTGAGGAGAGGAAAAGGAGAAAAGGAACAGGATGGGGCTACAATGGAGGGGTTGGGGAGGGAGGGTGGGTAGTGGTCTGGGATGGAGGGGTGGGTAGTGGTCTGGGATGGAGGGATGGGGAGGGAGGGGTGGGTAGTGGTCTGGGATGGAGGGGTGGGGAGGGAGGGGTGGGTAGTGGGGTCATGGGCACAGAAGGGACCACCGAGTGTGCTGTGAAGGAGAGCAAGGTCACAAGAAGGCCTATTTATTGTTAAGTGCTTCAAGATAAGGTGCAGAGGCAGACCACAGCATCGCTAGTACTGCCTTATGTACATATTCACAAGAATAAAAATTCCAGCTAGTTCACATTTTCTCGTCCATTCTGAGGCATCCACTCCACCATGCTGGCCTTGACCGTAGGCAACGCAGCACCTCCACTGCCACCGGTGTGGCTGTTGGTCCTTGAACTTGAGGGAGTGGCCCTGGGAAATCCAGCAGGTCCTAGAGATGCGCATCTACTGAGGGGCTGGAGTCCTGAGTTAAAAAGAAGCTCAGCTCTGGAGTTGGACACAGCAATCAATACTCTATTGCCAAGGCTTTTTCCCTTAGATTTGTCTAAGATTGATATCAGAGAGAAAAAAAAATAAAATACAAACAAATAACACAAAGCTAAGAAATCCCATCAACCACTGGGGACAGTCAAAGGCTTAGCAGCTCTTGACACGAGCCTGGGTGATCTCAGATGTCTTCTTAATGACACTGGCCCGGGCTTCCCTGTCCGGCCGACTGCTGCTAGGTGTGGGGGTCGCTGGGGCAGGGAGGGAGAGGTCTGGAAACGGGGGCCAGGAGCTGTTGTAAGGCATCGGACAGCTCTCCTCTTTGATGGTGACCTGCAGATCTGGCTTGCTGGAAGAGACAAAGGTCGCCATGCTGGGCAGCATGTAGGTGTTCCGTGTCCCCATGTTGCTGAGGTACTGCTTGCCTCCAATGCTCCTCTTCCGCCAGTGTGGTTTCCCCTTTTAGAGAAAACAAGATGCATTCATTCTTTGTCTTCCATTGAATGTCATATGCTAAACAATGGCTCCTCTTACTTTTCAAACAGATTCCCATTTGCAGTCTCCCAAAAATCTGATGAAGACTATTCTATGAAGACACAAAACAAGGTGGCAACTTGGCTTCTTGCTTATATGACCAGGCTGCCAGGGCTTCATACTGGATAGTTTCCAGCCATAATGAATGGCCCAACCTAATTAGTTACCCTGAATTTTCAGAGGAAGAGAGTAAGGAGCTTAGGAACAGACAGTGAATGCCCTTTGATTGGTTTTTAAATGGTTGGAGCTGAGATGTGCAGGTTTTTCTGAGCTACAATTGACCTCACTGGTTGCCAGGCAGAAAAGGAGCTAAGGTCCTTGAAGAAACCGGATCACAAAACATGGCAGCATAGATGCCTACTAGCCTCTCAGAATTCCTAACCTTAGGATATCAGGGATTCAAACAAACAACAGCTTCTCCTCCAACCCCCTCCTCCCCTGCCCTCATCAGCGGTACAGCCACTTCCTGCCATTGTGATTGCCTGGCCTACAGAGGGAAGTTGGAAGCAGGCTGTCAGGCAGCAGACACTGGCTGCACACCCGCCTCTCTGAGGGACCACTCAAGGAGGGGACTGATCTGTATGAAGATAATTTTGCTCCACTCTTTCTGAGGGTCACTTCTGTTCACTGCTTTGGGTTGGGCAGGCCGCTCTGCCCTATTCCTGTTGGCAAATCAGGATGTTTACAGCTGATATAAGTATATCAACATTTCCTGGCCTTGACTTCAATTTCCTCTTTCTGCCGTGTTACATTCATCTCTCTTTCTGAGGGTCACGGTTTACTTCCCTTCCTCCCACTCCATGCTCAGTACTACATTTTATACTTCAGAATAAAAAGCTAAGGTAAATTTCAAGTTATACACATTCTCTGTCTCCCTGTCTTTGTCTCCATCTCTTTCTTTCTCTCTGTCTCTGTCTCTGTCTCTCTCTCTCTCTCTCACACACACACACACACACACACACACACACACACACACACACACAC
>CAJQZJ010015786.1:4468796-4509759 GCA_907164525.1 Lophiomys imhausi | reverse complement strand
ACACACACACACACACACACACACACACACACACACACACACACACATCCAGAAGTTAAACTCATGCTTTAAAGTAAAAGGCGACAGGACGCAGCTTACCTCCACATTTTCCTCATCACTGGGCACACTGTCGGTAGTTTCACTTTCTATATAGAAAGAAAAACAGAGAGATATTCTTGTTACTCAAGCTATTTTGGGGGCTCAGGAAGTATCTCAAAAACCTACAGCAGCACCTCAGAAATAAGAAACTACACACACCCACCCTCTCACTCCATTTGACCAAAGATCAAATTCTTCCAAGTTGGACAAGCCAGGATGAATTTCTGTTCTCTGCTTGGTCCCCTAAGAGAATCGAGCTTTTGGGGCTGTGTGGGGAGGCTTGTTTTCCAAGGCAGTGCTGCCACAGGATCTGCCTCTCAGGGTGGGGTGGTATCCCTAAGGCACCGCTTCCTCCCTGAAGCTCTGTCTTTCTAAATCTCGCCTTGCCCCCTCCTATTATTAGCATCCTCCCCTTGGATTTATAGAGAAGCAGCGTCTACTGGAGATGGGGGGACGACGATGACATGTCCTCTTCAGTGTGGGTAGGAGCTGTGGCTTGCTTTTAGCCAACAGAGCACAGCAAAGATGCACGTGCCAATTTATATGAGCATGATCGTGTCACTGTGTAAGATTTTAACCTGTCTTTTATGGATACTTTCTTGCTAGCTATGTTAGGAAGGCCCACATGGCAAGTTTACATTAAGGGTTGCTTCCAGGTAAAAGCGAGCAAGAAAATGAGGATCTCTGTTCCACATTTGCAAGGAATCAATTCTGGCCAAGGTTGTGTGGGCCAGTGGCTGAACAGTTGAATCTCAGAGGAGTTGCCGGACTAGCCAACCCCTGATGACAGGTCAGCCAGGCTCTGCGTGCAAAGGTCCCAGCTAAGCCACCCCTGGATTCCCAACCCACAGAGACTATAAGTTGTGTACTGTGTTAAGCCATTGTGTTTATGGTCAGACTGTTCCAGAGCAATAGATTATGGATCCATTATAAACCTGATGGACCTGTCAGCTGTGGGACACAGAGAAAAGTTCTTAACTCCAGGGAGCTACAGTTACCTGCCACCTTCCAAAGAGGACTAGATGAGGAGGAAGTGAGAAAGTGTTTGGGTGTTTGGCAAGGGCCCTGCACAGGGCTAACACACAGTGCCTGTAATGTAATTGCTATTCAACACTGCATTTGCACACTGGGCTGGATTCAACAGAGTCAGATTCAGGAACTGGTGATTACACATCATCTATGTTAAGTTTTACAAATTAAAAAAAAAAGACACTGAAGAGTTCTCAGCGTTTGCCACCACTGAAAAAATTAATGCACAAAGAGTAGAACATATAAAATACACAGACTCTTACAGGTCATTTTGTCTGAGTCACTTATTTTGTTGACAAAGAGCTGGGAATCTGTGGAGAACTACAGCAAGGCTTGGCTAGAGTCTTTGTATGTAGGTCTTCTTCATCCCTTAAAAGATCCTGAGTCAGAAAGCAGCTGCTATCAGCTGGCAGTATGTTCTCTAGAGCCTTCCACCTTCTTCTACCCTGGATTCAATGGCTCCAGGCCAGCTAGAGCCCTTTCTGCCATTCAGAGGGCTCCCCAGAGACCAGGCTCTCCACATGTAACCAAAAACAAATGATCAGAGCGTGCCCCAGTGCATTCCTGAAACAGACAACACGCATGTGAAATCCATAAGTTTCTCCCAGGAATGTTTTTGCATGATTCTAAGCCACTGTTCTCTAGGAACTTCAGACAGGCCTGGGAGATTACCATGGGGTGACCAAAAATCAAATCTTTTGCTCCTCCAACTCATAATGTTCTTCCCAAAACATTCCCATATAGGGGCCACAGGCCATGAGTAAGCCTACATTTTTCCTGCCCATGCTCTGAGCTTTAGAGACAAACATGACAACAGGCACAAGAAATGCGTTTAGGCAGAAGTAAACAAAGACCAGAAAAGGAGACTTCTCTCCAAACACAAAAGTCCCATTAGCTCAGCCTCCAGGGGAGGCAAGACAGCCACTCCCAAGAAGAAAAAACAACAAAACAAAAAACAAAAACAAAAAACGAGGAACAGAGATCTTGAGAACCTTTCCAAGTCCACGGACTGAGTCAGCAGAGGACAGAAAACAAAACTGGACTTCGGATCCCAGAGTCGCAAACAGAGCAGAGACTGCCTTCCTTCCTGCTGGCAAAACGTCAAGATCCTCTTTCTATTTTCATGCTTAGCTTTGTTTGTGCTCTGAAGCCAAAGTTTCTCTTCCTTCCCCATGCATCAAGCTCCCTCTCCTCCTAATGACTCTCCATAAATCCTAAGACTCTTCCGTGCCTTTTCCCTTCGAATAAAAGCAAACACACAAAGACATCAGGCATGCTTTGGAAGGCAGGAGATTCAAAGAAAGAAACTGTTCACATCAAGGCTCTAGGATCCAATCCCACAAGCCCAACCCAACAGTTGTCAGAGGCTGTGGTAGTTAGATACCAGGTTAAACCACTTGGTAAATCTTTGAATAGAGCTGCAAGGGGATGAGAATGTTAATTTCCTGTAGGTACCCAGCATTCAACTAGAGGAATAAAGTTGGGGGTAAGCAAAGGCACACATATTCTGATCTCCTGTTTTCGGCTGAGTGGAAAGAATCATTTCGAAATTAAATTCAACTGTCTCCGCAGTAGTCATGGAGCCTCTCCCCTTCAGAAACTGGGTGTGAGGGTTAGGTTCTTAACTGTCTCTCAAGGGCTCAAATGTTGAAGACCCCAGGTGACAGTGATGTTGGGATGGGCTGGAAACTTCAGGAGGAGACCACTGCACTCAAACCTACGCAGGGGACACTGGGGCCTCCAGCTCTTTCCTGTTTTTCCAGCCACCATGGTATGGGCAGCTCTGCTTCACTGTGTGCTTCTATCCCATCACATCCCAAAGCAATGGGGCCAAAGTAGCAAGGAACAAACATCTCTAAAACTTGGAGCCCCACCATCTTTTGTTCTTTTAAAGAGGACTGCCTCGCGTGTTTTGTTACAGCAACATTAAGCATTCCAAGACACAATTTTCTAACTCCAATTCTTTTTGAGAAAGTGGCCTTGAGGGTCTTCAGTCTAGGAGGTACAGGTGCCTGGGGCCCCATCTAAGGATCCCAAAGTTTCCTTTCAGGTGAATGGTGTTTTGTTTTTGTTTTTTTTTTAAATAACTATTGCTGAACAATTGGCTCCAAGTCCTTATTCCTGTTCTCTTGGTTTTACTCCACCACAGCCATTTCCAGAATGACTCCTTCCATGACAAATGAGTCCCCTGCAGCTGCAGCTTCCAGATCAATACGACGACGGCCAAAATGTCAGTGTGGATTATGTTACTTCCCCCTTTTATTGGTTTGCAAACTTTTCAAACTGACTTCCAACACAGTGGGATGAAAATGACTGAAGTAACTTTGCAACAGTGGTCAGATTAAGCTGGAATATTTACATAGTAGCAGCAGATACACGAATAATTGATTTAACCTTTCAGGCCTGTACAAGCAGCTAAGAGGGAAGAATGTAATTTGAACTCAGATCCGAAGACGTCAGGGGCTCTTCCAGAGGGGCAGTTCTAGCCTGGAGAATAGGTATCAAACAAATACACCAAACCAACTCAAGGACATCATAAGGAAGGAGATGATATATCTATGGAGCACATTATTGTATTATGTGATATCTGATATATTTTCTGGAAGGCTCTCATTCAACAAAATACAATCAGCATTGATTTCTTTCCATATAATTTCCTCAATTATGTTCACTAGAAGACATAACTCAGCAGCTCAAATCAGTGCCCTCCTAGTCTCCACACCAAGGTACCTTTGCCTCATTTACAACATACATATGGTTCCTGGAAGAATGGAGGTTGCTTCCTTGCGCAACTTCCAACCAATTAATTCTTATTATGCTTCCTACTCAAACCTGCTTTCCACCTCCTTTCTTCAGAATTACCATCATGGTTTTTTCTTTTACTGAACCACCAACAATCTAGTTAAATCCTAGAAAGATGAGGCATATGGCCACATCAAAGTACAATGAGGGCTGGGGACATAGACCTGCAGTGGAATGCTTGTTCTATCACACCTGCAGCCTTGGGTTTGATCTTTAGCACTGCAAAAATAGATAAGTAAACAAACAAAAAAAGTGACTATGCCCCGATGCTTCTTCGGCTGGCCTTTGAAACATACTTCCCTACTATGAAAATTTTACAAATCAAGTAATTTTTTTATTATCTTAAACTCTCTGATGCAAATACTTCCTTCAACCCAAAGACACCGTTCAGCTCCTTCTCACCCTAACAGTTAAATAATACATTAGAAGACAGATCTGCAAAGCAGAATGTGATGGTTTTGTGGTTCTCCCAGGATTATATTTCAGTGATCCTTAGAGGAAAAGAATATTCAACAACAGCCTTCAAATACAAAACACTGTTTCCTGAATTGGTGATGAAGGTGGTTGATGTGTGGATGAACAGTCTGCACAAAGGAACTCTGCCATGAAAAACAACCAATCAGCCTATGTTACTCATGAACGTAAAATTAAAAGGTGAGAACACAGAGTTACAGAATGTTATAACCTTCCTGACTGGAAGACTTGAACTAGCCATAGTCAATAAAGAAGAACTTTCTAACATGTCTTCAAGTCTAGAAAGGGACCAGCAGTGAAACATCTTGCCTCTATCCAATAAACCTCCTTGTACAAGACTCTGGAGAATTTGGACAAAACAATGGAGTGGACCTAGTATCAGACTGGAAAGCTGGGCTCTTAGGGAAACTCATGCCACTTGCCACCCTGGAGTAAAAACCCTTCCTTTTAAATCTATGCAAATGTCCCAGAACTGGGGATGAAATTTTCATATCTCTCCACACACATCAGCTGTTCTCAGGACGCCGCTGCTAAGGCAAAATGCCACTGCTGACAGAACAACAAGAAGAAGGTCTTTCAAAAATCACCAAGAAAACCCTCATATGACAGGTGAACTGGGCAACTTTAAGGCCCCCCCTTCAAGCCCCACCTCATTTAACAACAGCAGCAGATGGTCAGACTTAGCACCACACATACAAGCAGAATACCTTAGCACTTAATACTTGTTGTTCCTGCAAACTACCTCCTCTGGTGGGTCCTCTGGCAATCAAATGAGATTATAGCACATGACCCTATGTAGCACTGTGGTGTGTGGTTAAGAATATCAGCTACAGCCGGGCAGTGGTGGCGCACGCCTTTAATCCCAGCACTTGGGAGGCAGAGGCAGGCGGATCTTTGCGAGTTCGAGGCCAGCCTGGTCTACAAATTGAGTCCAGGACAGCCAGGGCTACACAGAGAAATCCTGTCTCGAAAAACCAAAAAAAAAAAAAAAAAGAATTATCAGCTACAAAAGGATTTATCTGTGCCACTAGTTTTTCATTCCTAGACTCACATTAGCCTTGGAGTCCTCATGTCTGAAGAGGACAGAATAACATTTATACCTTTGATAATCGAGCAAGTCAATCAATGCAAATTCTCACAGGCATTTAGCATAATCTCCAGAGCACAGTAAACATACAACAAACAATAGAGGGATCCCCCCACAAAGACCAAAAAGAGAGGAACATATATGAGACTTCAAACTATGCCTGATGAACAAATGACTGATGGCAGGTTGTTTGACAGGTTATAGGATTCCTGTCACTAAGGTGCATTCTCACATTATTTTTATACTCCTAACACAGAAACGAGTTATGATGCATGCTTAGTAAAATAAGCCAGTCACAAAAGAGTAAAGACTATAAATTCCCCACCCTAAGGGCCTACTGAGTAGACAGAAAGTAGGTTGGTGGTTCTCAAGATCTGGGTAGAGGAGTTCATGTTTAACAGGTACAGCATTTTTGCTTTGGAAGATGAAAGACTTCTGAGACAGATGGTGGTAATGGTTGTACAAATAATGTGAACATAGTCAAGGCCATTGAATTGAACACTTTAACAAATGGCAATTTTGTGTCATATGTATTATACTGCAATTCAAAAATAAATTTAAAAGGAAAGCTGGCAGTTAGGGAACATGAGGTTATCGTTTACCTGATGACAATTTGCAAACAACTGACGTTGGGATGAATTCTGCCGCGTGAGTCTGTGTTGTCATTGCATGGCCTCCAAAGCGTACAATTAAGTCCAGGGAGAAAGCGAACCATTGGCTGGGCTAACAGGCCTTTCCCAGGCCCTGGCCTATGATTTTTATTTAATAGTTCCAAGCAATAACAGAGACTCAGAATTCAGATTTCCTAATTGTGATTGAGTTCCAAACGCTTAAATGGAGATGGTCAGGGAGTGTAAGATGATATAATGTTGGTGACACACGGAGTGGTCTTTTTCTCAGTCTGTATCTAATTCCATGACTCTGTCTAGACTAATTTCTGCAATGATGGAACCGGTACCCAGGAGAAGTTGAGTTCAGTTCAATTAGAAGCAGCACTATATAAAAAAGGAAGGTGGAAGGAAGGGAGGAAGAAAAGGAGGGAGGGAAAAAGGAAGGGGGGGGGGGAGAAGGATGTGGAAATGACAAGTAGAGCTAGGGAAATGACCTGAAGGCTGAAGGCTGAGTTCAGGTCTTAGCCAGGACACTTGTTGGTTGGGTGACCTTGAAAAAATTCTTATACTTGATCTCTGAAGTCCTATCTACCTAAATAAAATCAGTATTCCATCAAACCACACTGCCCCCAAATTCTGTTTACTTAGGCAAATAAACTTCTAGTGATTTTGAACTCATTTGTGCCAGTGCCTTTTTGGTCTTTGCCAGTTCTCAGTAACTACATCATTTGTTGTATGTTTAGGATGACAATGAAGCATCTACCCCAAGAAGTATTGTTTGTAGTCCTCAATGAACAAAAACATAGGCAATCAAGTAAAGGAATACCATGAGTACATCTTCTAACAGAAGTGTCCAAGATATTGTCGAGAACCTAAGAGGAAGAATAATTCCACAATAATAGTAACACCTAGTCCACAACAGAGATCTCCAGTGGTGTGGTGAAACAGAAAGATGCTAGACTTGGTGGTCTGTTCCCCAGTCTCCAAGTAACGTCCTGTCCCCTTACCTGCATAGGAAGACACAGGAGAAATCTGGAGAGGGTAGAGCTCGCTCATGCTGACTGGCTGGTCATCACTCTCAGTGGTCACTTCCACAACTTGGCAAATGTCTGGCGGGTTAGTGACAATCTCTTGGTCTTCAATGTTGCTGTCCAGATGGGACTGTCCTACAACTTCAAAGGACAGGAGACCATCATCCCTCAAAGTCTCTTGACTTCATGATTACAGCACACACTCCCAACCCAGAAAGCCTTTCCCAGTTCAGGTGGGCTACCAACTAGGGTTCAGATTCTGGGCCTCCCCATGTCACTGGCCAGGCAGCTGAAAACCAAACTTGAGTTCTGAGTTAATATCTCAGAAAAGTAGCCCGCAATGGGTTGGCCCGGATGTGTCTCCAGCATGCCTGTTGATGGTACATGCTGGGGAAAATGTCCTGTGTATCAAACTCAACCTGCTCACAGCCAAGACCTCAGGCTGCATCTTGACCAAATTTCAGGCCAGGTATCCTAAAGCTCTAAACCCAAACTACTTCTGTTGTTTGCTCTTACTCTGCAGGAAGGTGCTATGTTTATTTTCAGGATTCTGTGGTCCAGACAGACATTGTCAACCCTTCACAAGAAGGCAAAGACACAAAAGTCCACCCACTGTGCCATTTCTGGCTGAATGGAAAGGGGAAGTTCTACTCATACCTTTTCCTGATCTGAATGTAACCGACTGTCCCAAAATATCAGAACAAGGAAATGGTTCTCTGATTCTAACAAACATTAATAGCATTAACAGCCTCAACACTGATAAGATGAACCTAAATAAGCTGACTCTGAAATTGAAGCTTCTGTGTATATATAAAAATTAAAATGTTTATTTTGGAGAAGAGAACAAGTGATAGTGGAGTATTGTAGTGAGAATTTTGGTGTCTTTAGAAACCTAGTTATGTTATGTGACTACGTTTTTGCTTTAGTCCCAGGTGTGGGATAAGAGGAGGCTTCACAGCAGTTGACTATGATTTGCCTCGTGCTCTAGCAGGGGTGCAGTTTTGCCAGCTGCAGAGAGTTTCTTCAAGTGTGCATCCTTTGGAATTCTGGGAAATTCTGAAGGGTAAAAATACCAGAGTCCAGAGAGGGACTGGGAGCAAGCTCCAAGGAGGCTGGCTGCTGGCTCCTGATGCTGTGGTTTGTCAAGTAGTTGTAAGGAAAGAGATTTGAAGAAGAAACTGTATATCCTGACAGCGAAGATTGGACTTGCCCCAAGGAACTCGAACCTCTAATCAGCAAGAAGTAGTCTAAAAAAAAGTCTACGCCCCATTTCCCCCTTTAACTTTTCTCTCCTACCTAGTGTTGGGATGGGGTGGATGAGATTAGGGTGGAATAAGGGTTGGAAGGGTGGTAGATATAAGAACCCACATTTAAAAAAAGCTCCCCCCAAAAGCGCATGTACAGGGTACCCAGACTCAACTGATACATCTACAACACAGCCCCACTAAAGTTCAGGGAACATCACAGAAGACAAGGCAGAAAGACTGTAAAAGCCAGAGGTCCATGTCATCTGTGAGACAGTTTCTTTTATATAAGACAAGGAAGTTATACCTATGGTATCTCAACAATATGGTTGTCTAAACAAGAACTGAACAGGACACACCAGCTGATACAACAACATAGATGGGGAAATCTTATGTGGCCCCCACTTCTGGGTAATTAATGACTACTGAAAGAGGGAGAATCAGTCTTCTCACCAAACTGGTTATCCAATACCAAGTGATTATCCCTAAACACATATATGTATAAGGAACATTGAATAGACTCAGCAGGTGGTATTTATGTGTGTTTATGTATATATAATCAAAGAATAAGAGGTCAAAAATACTAGAAATAAAATTTTTATTTGGGGACAATAATAAATTCATATAGTTGTAAGAAACAATACAGAAAGATCCTGTCTAGATCCTTTACTAAGTTTCCTTGAGGCAACGCCTTGTGAATCCAGTATCTCAACCATAAGACTGACAATTCAACATCTTGTTCAAATTGCCTCATTTTTACCTGTATTCCTTGGTGTGTGGTGAGTGAATGTACCTTCTTGTAACTTTATCACATACACAGCTTCATGTACCAACCATCACAGCCAAAAAAACTGACTCCTTTACTACAGGTACCTTTCTAGCTCTGTAACCTTAACCATCCTTCTTTAGTACCCTGTCAACCACCTCCTGTCCCTTGTCCCTGGCAGTCATCAAACTAGTCCCTTTTTCTGTAATTTTTGTCATTTCAAAGATGTCATACAAATAGATTCATACAGCAAGCCACTGGGGTTGGCTTTTTTCACTTAGCACAATTCCCCAGGAAGCCACCAAGCTGTGTGTGCCCATAGCAGGCTCTCTGCTGCTGCTGGCGTATACATTCTGCTGTTTAACTATTGCAGACTGTTGGAGAACATAGTCCATCTGTTTAACTAGCCACCCACTGAAGAATCCCTGAGCAGATACCAGTCTTTGCCTAGTACAGACAAGGTTACAGTGAACATTTGCGTCCAAGTTTTCCACAAACATGTTTCCATTTCTCTGGATAAACATCCAAAAATGTAATTGCTGGCTCATATGGAAACTCTACGTTCAGCTTCACGTGAATGAGACAAACTGTTTCCCAGGGCTGCTGCATATTTTGCATTCTCATCAGCAGTGTCAGAGTGATGTAATTTTTCTGCATCCATGCCAGCATTTGGTGTTGTTAGCAGTTTTATTTTGGCCATTCTTCTAGGTAAATAATGATAGTCCACTATGTCTTTAATTTCAATGTCTCTGATGCTATGTTCTAACTTCAGACAGAACTGACTGTATACTGTTGTTGTCAGCTGATTGGATAAAACGCCCCTGAAAATCAGATGCAATTGGTAAAGGAGAAGAAAGCAGTATGCTAGCTAACCTCTTTCTCTAAGGCCCTCAAAGCATGAGGCCAGCACAATCAACATTGCACTTATGCACAAGGAGGTTGTTTTAACATGTCAATCATCAGTATCCTGATACAGACACAGGAACTGGGTCACAGAAAGGCAGAAAGACTTGTCCACGGACTCACGGTGTGGTTCAGTGCTCTGTCCCTCTGCTTCCTGTGCTTCTGCAATGGCAAAATGCTCAGTTTTTTTTTTTTGCCAGAAGAAGCTATTTCAGTCTCCCTGAAAGTTATCAACTGCTAACAGCTCTGGTTTCAGCCACTCAAACAGCAATTTAGGTCACCTATTATTTGTAAGTTTTAAAACACTTCTAAAGATTTATTTGATTATTATATGCGTTCATTTGCACATGAGTGTAATAAGTGCCCTCAGAAGGCCTCCAGAGGCTTTGGGCTCCCTTGGAGCTCGGGTTACAGGCAGTTGTGAGCTGCACAACATGGGTGCTGGGAACTCACCTCAAGTCCTCTGCCAAAACAGAACAAACTCTTAACCACTGGTCTATCTCTCCAGCCTCAGTGTTTTTAAGCATTTATATCATCTGTGCATGGTGGTGCATACCTTTTAATCCCAGCACTTGAAAGGTAGACGCAGGATGATCTCTGAGTTCTAGGCCAGCTGATCCAGGCCAGCGTGAGCTCCAGGCCAGTCCAGTATACACAGTGAGACTCTGTCATAGATACACATGCTCGCATGTGAGCATTTGTGTGTGTTTGTGTGTCATGTGTGTGAGTGTGTGCGGAGGCCAGAAGTAGGCATCAGATTCGCCTGAAGTTTTTCAGGCAGTCCTGAGCCTCCCAGCATGGGTGCTGAGAACTGAACTGAGGTCCTCTGGAAGAGCATCTCTCCAGCCTCAGGCAGACTTCATTTTAAGTAAGTCTCTGTTTTAATTGCGTTAGGAAGACAGTGAGGGCATCATTATCTGGTTTCTAGTCACGGACAGCTTCAGAGCTGTTGAGAATTCATAGGCTCTTTAATAAAGATAGGGAGGCTGGGAAAGGGGACAATGGCTGTGATATAAGAGTACTCAAAGCCAGCCACAACACGCAGAATGGAAGGGAAACTGGATACGGTTTGGGCTTTCCTGGCAGTGAGATAATTGAGAGAGGAAAGACAAACCATATATGGGAGGCAGAGACCCAAAGTCTTATTTCACATTCTGGAGTATCCCATCACAAGTGTGAAGTGTCAGCTGCACCATTCTCTAGACTCTGAGCAATGACATTGCAGTCTGTGGTTTCCTCCACCCCTTCTCTCAAGTAAAGTGGACAATAAAGGAACAGAGGAAAATGGCAATAAGATCAAGTCTTATCCCACTGAAAGTCCTATAAAGTAGTTGGGTGGCAAAAAAAAGTGTGTGATTGTATGTATGTAAGTGTGTACATCCATGTACAGCATATACATGAGACAGAAGGGACAATGGAAACAGGGTCCTACAATACCTTTACCTAAATCGAAGCCTTTTTCCTTTCAGTGCCCCAAAGCTCCTTTCTCCTCTGTGCTGTCATTCCTAACAGGGACAGGAAGCTGGCCAGGACTACACACAACAGCACAGCTCAGGTGTCCTTTGTATCTGTCCTTTTGTTCTGCTCAAGAGTTCTTTTTCTCTGTTCTTTTCCTCACAATGCCCAGCTTAGTTATTCAACCACCCAGACTGGTGGAGTACCTGCTTGGTGCAGACACTGCTGTCTGGTACTGGCAGGGGCAGAGAAGATGCAATGGACTCAAGGAGCAGGTCTGTAAGAAGTCTGGAGGGCAACAGAACAGCATACAACTATCTAGGGAGGAAGTGGAAGATGGAGAAAGACTGAAAGGGTAAAAGCAAGAGATGAAATCAGAGGGAGATCCAAGTTGAGGAAGTAAAGTTTTTTTTTCCCCCAACTAGAAAACCAAAGGCTTCAATAAGGCAGGACAGGAGGAGGTAGAAGCCCAGCTGTGGGCACTGCACACCGGCCCTGCTTTCTAGAGCCCTCTCTGAGGCAGACCCACAGATTCACTTGACCTTCCTCTTTGCACTTTTCACACCCTGTAGTTGGAGCTCATCCTAAACTATGTGACCTTGCAGTGCATCTCAATTTTCTGCCTCCGTTGCTAGTTAACTCTATGTAATTTTTTATGATCTCTATGCATCTTTTATTTGTATGAACAGTATCTCCCAAGAGCTGAGAAACACCATTAGCACTTCTGGTATTCCATCATGGATGGCCCTTCCTCATGGCTGTCACCAGCCAAGAACTCAATGGACTTCTGCTGAAAAAGGAATAAATGAAGGGATCCAGGCTCAGCAACTGCCAGGAGTCTGCAGGGAGATCATAAGAACTTTGCAAATATGGGGCATGGCAATTAATGCATTCTAGCAAATGTCAAGACTTTCAGTAAGTGGGCTGTTTTAAAACTTTCCAAAGTGAAAAAGACACAAAAGACTGTATCGCAATGAGAAGTTAGGGGTGAAAAGGGTCTGGGTTGATGAAAACACTATATATTGAATATGGTACTGATCACACAATGGAACACATCTGTCTAAACTTAGAGAATTATGGGGCTGGGGGTTTAACTCAATGGTAGAATGTTGAATTATACACCAAAAATGAATTAATTTTGTCTTCTATTTCATTTAATATGCACGACTTGAAGGTAAAAACAGGCAAGTAGCTCTGTGTAAATTTTTTTTTAATTATTATTTTTTTAAAGATTTATTTTATTTATTTTATGCATATGTGTGCTCTATCTGCATGTACACCTGCATTCCAGAAGAGGGCACCAGATCACATTGTGGATGGTTGTGAGCCACCATGTGGTTGCTGGGAATTGAACTCAGGACCTTTGGAAGAGCACTAGGCAGTGCTCTTAACTGCTGAGCCATCTCTCCAGCCCCATCTGTGTAAATTATTAGTGGATCCTGAACACTAGCTACTAAATTATTAGTGGATCCTGAACAATAGCTACTAGGACAGACAGCTAAGTTTTTGTCTTCTGGGGCTAAGAACTAGATAACTAGTCTACACAATTATCATCTCTGAGGCCAAAATTCCCTCATAGCGCTATGCTATTTTGGGAAGAAGTCAATTTTCTCCATGGATACACTGGTGAGAGCCCTTTGGAAACATCCCAGCTCTCAAGTGCAGGCTCTCCCTAGAAACAGGGAAAACCCAAAGTCTGAGAAGCTCCGTGGGTATGTGCAGACACTGCCACTCATGTGTCTCTGGCTATGGCATACCTCTAGGTGCTAGATAATTTGTAACCTGGCTGAAAACAATAAAATCCAGCTTTCTGAGCACACCCTCTGAAAAGCCTCCCAGCCCTACAAGGAAAACAAACTGCAATGTGACCCCCATTTTAGACTAAATACATATGTATATGTGTATATATTTTATTATATACACATGCATATATATATATATATATATATAATATCAATCAAAGGCCAGCCAGCTAGTATATGACAGAACCAAGGAGTCAAGATTAACTTTACTTTGATTTGAAATTTCAACTCCTTTATGGTATGGGCTCCCTAAATAAAACCAGCTCAGCAGCTCAAAGTTCAAACTGAGCTACTCTTACTCCCTAGGCCCTTTTAAGATAACCCTTCCAAATCTCACCTTAGCGAGTCATTGGGCCCATGACCAGCAGTGAAATTTCTCCTCAACAGCTTCCTGTTTGGTGCCAGAAATTCTCAACTGGGTCAGCAAGCAAGAAATCCACCAAGCTCATCTAGTTTAGCCCCTCACACAAGGTCACCCTCAGGAACGTAACTCTATCTGAATCTAGTTGCTGAGAATCACAACAATATTATTCATAGTCGGTTACTGTTGGGTGGACTGGTTTGATTGCTTAAAAGGTCATTCTTGCTTTATTAACAATTGTTGAGTTGGTGTGAGGCCCCACCTGAGAAAGTAGTTCACTCTGAGGCTTCAGACAAATTTCTTTAAAGCAGGGACTCCTGGAAACAGAAAGGCCCTTGAGAGGGACTGGTCCTATCATTTTTCAGTTTAAACAACTAAAAATCTGGGGTAGGTAAATTGCCAGGGATCCCAGGTAGCTATAGGTCCAAGCTTTGGACTTACTGGCTGTACGTATATAACCAGATAATCCACATCTCACTATAGGGAGAAATGTATCCTTAGACAGTTTGAGGATTGAAACTGCTAATACTGTCCCTGCTGACACAGCATACAGGGAAACACTTTCCTACTCAAATGCATGTTATTTTGATTTTGGAAATATAATCATCCTATCTCCCCTCTGAACAGAGAATGATCAACTGCACATTCTATTTGATCCTCACAGCTCTATAATGTGTATAGAATCACTATTGTGGTTTTCATTTTATATAATACTGTACTTTTCCATTTTACAGATAATAAAGCATGCATTTTTTCCAATTCACATATATACTGTGTGCTGGTCTAGATAAAGATGGCCTCATAGGCCCAAAGGGAGTGGCATCATTAGGAAGTATGGTATTCTTACAGTGGGCGTGGCTTATTGGTGGAACTGTGTCACTGGGTGGGGTGTGCTCTGAGGTTTTTGATGCTCAAGCCAGGCCCAGTATCTCTCTTTTTCCCTGCTGCCTGCAGATCCAGAAGTAGAACTCTCAGCTCCTTCTCAGCACCATGTCTGTCTACATGCCACCATGCTTCCTGTCATGATGAGAATGGACTAAATCTCTGAACTGTAAACCAGTTCAAATTAAATGTTTTCTTTTATAAGAGTTGCTGTGGTCATGGTGTCTCCTCATACCAACAGAAACCCTAAGACACACTGAGCATCAGATTTTAAGGGGTATGAATCAAAAACGCCGAAAGTAGGTCTAGAATCCAAGTCCATTAACAGCTACTCTATTATTCATCTGTATCAAATACAGCAAATCGTTCATTTCTATAAAATAACAGCCACCACTAGGTTGGAGGAGGAAGAGCTGTAATAGGGTTAGGAATGAAAGGCCAGTGCTGAATCCTAGCATGGGTCAGCTGTCTGGGCTGTCTAGCATCCGGGCTATTATCTGAGCTATAGTATCATTAGGCTACTCCTCCCTCAACTAGCTGAGACAGCTATAGGAAGAAGCAAGAGTTTAGCTGGTATGGAGGGACTCTTCAGCCAGAAGAGCACACAGCATCACATGCTACTACACCTAGCAGAGCACACAGGGTTCCCAGTAAAGCTCAGCAGAGTTAATCAGCATCTCAGGGGCCAATGATCTGGAAGCAAGCACATAAGCCCAATGTGCTAGACTATTGGGAAGCGGGAGCCCTGGTGCTGCTGCTTGGTCCTAGCCTCCTTGTCAACAGCTTGCCACATTCTGTTAGATTACTCAGGCTAGTTCAAGTTCAAACGCAAGTCTAAACATGAGAGGCAGGGACCAGTAGTGACCGACATGATGACCCCGGTTTGTTCTGTACTGGAGACAATGGAAACATGGTAAAACAGGCATTTTTCTCTCCTTCTTTTTAAAATTTATTCAAGTATTCATTGTACATCCTAACTGCAGCCCCACCTTCTCCCCCTCCTCCTCAGAAAAGAAGACACCCCCCACACACACACACATCAACCCACCCTGACTCTTCAAGTCACATCAGGACTGAAAGCATCCTCTTCTACTGAGGCAAGGCAAGGCATCCAAGCTAGGGTAAAGTTGATCCACAGACAAAAATATAATATGGACATTTTCAAACGTCACTGTGTGACAGAGTAATAAGTAGGATGAAGGATGAATGGAAGTGGAGCCCAGGTGAGAAACAAAGTGTGACGAGAGACACTGTCAGGAATAGAAGATGGGACAGAGGACACAGGTGGGAGGGCATGATAAATAGTCAACAGGTGGAGGTGGGTAGGAATGACAGGAGGAGAGAAAACCTGGTGGTAATATGAGAGCCTGCTTAAGCATCTAAAAAAATCTGCATGAGTCTGGGAAAACCACAGCCATACTCCACCACTCATGGCTCCTGATTAGCAGATGGTGACTGCCCCACCTGTGCAACCCAGCTCTGCGAGGAGGTCCAAGCTGCCAAAGAAAAATACAACATATCAACATATTATACTTTTCTTTGTATCCTGATGATACCTGGGTTTTGAGACTTAGATTAAAAAAAAAAAAAAAAAAGGCTAAGTCTGTATGTATACTCAGTGTTGGAATGTTTGTCTAAAATACACAAGGTCCTGGATTCACTCCCCAGCAATTCAGAAATAGAAAAAGGGAAGGGTGCTCCCAAAACTTAAGATTTGCTTTACATAAAGTTAACTGAATTGGAGGAAACTGCCAGCAAAGACAGTCCTCCAAGGCCTGTTTTGAGCAGCTAAAATTAAGACGAAATGTATCACTTCCTAATAGTCCTGGGTCACTTTAGGTTGCTTTATGCCCATGAAAGTGTTGACTTGTGGCCCTTGTTTCTGGTGATCTCTGCCTTAGTGAAGGACGAGGTTCCCTTTTATCAAAAATGCAGTGGGGCTGTAAAACACTGCCCGTGAAAGTCAGGCAGTGTTAGGCATACTGACCTGCAGATCCTTTCCATACAGCTCAGAAGAAGCTCTGGTACATAAAGCAGGAGGCCAGCAGGGCACTGTCAGAACAGTTCCACATGCAACTGGCTTCTCCACACACAGAGGCCACCACATGCCCAACCAAAATTCAATGCTAACAAAGAAAAACAAACGCTCCCTGCCCTTACAGGGGAAATGGGGATATGTTTTATGCGTGTACGCGTGCGTGCGTGCGTGCGTGCGTGCGTGCGTGTGTGTGTGTGTGTGTGTGTGTGTGTGTGTGTGTGTGTGTGTAGACAGTAAAGAAGAGTTCATTTGTCAAGGCAACAGTACATTTCATGGTGCAGAGTTTTCACTTACGATAACAGACAACCCTGACCAGTGGTTAATGTCCACAGAACTCAGTGATTTTCAGTGCAGCTCCCAGGCTGAAGAGCCTCCAGTCTGCATATGAAATGTTACAATATTAAGTAACCCACTTCAGCTCTGTTTTCATATGTTCATCAACACTGGATACAAACACCTTGTAGCTTTCGTGTTGGGGGCCCAAATACAAAACTGAAATGCAATCCAGGTTTAGAAGTAAGTCAGTGGAAAGTGAGAAATGGTGTCACTATAAATAAAGAAAATTTCAAGAGTATCCCAGAAGCCATTGTAGCAATGGATTCAGATCCCTGTGTTTCTCAGCCCTACCCACAAGCCTCAAAGACCAAGATGGCTAATAAGGAATACATTGGAGTCCGTAGGCAAAAGCTCCTTGGGGTTTAAAGTCAGAGACAACAACACGGTGAATACCAGCACTGATTAACCATCTGTTGAAACAGATGATGGCTCCATTTCATCTCAATGACTTGTTTTGTAAGGGCAACCAGCTAAATAGAAAGGGGTCTTCAGACTCACTTTGCTGCCATTTGTTATTAATGCACTATTATGTCAATGACTAACTATTAACTTCCTGATCACTATTAAGACCAGGAAGAGAATCATTAATCCAGAGGGTGATGGTCTCAAGAACTCTGTCCAACACCTTTGTCCCAGAAGAGAGTACTGGTCAACCTTACACCAGCTCCCAGTAGCACTGGCCATACAAAAGGGCAAAGAATGGTCAGAAAACCTACACATTGCAGACTCCACCAAAATGACAAAAAAAAGAAAAAAGAAAAGAAAGATAGAACTGGAAGACACGTCGCTAAGCGAAATAAGTCAGGCACAGAAAAACAGTACTGCCTGGCCACAGCACAAGCCAAAGAAATTCAGTCTCACTAGAAACAGAGAGAAGAAAGATACTAGACAGGAGGGAAGGGCATGGGAAGCTGCTGATCTAAGGGCACAGAGCATGGTCAGCATCGAAGAGACTTTTAGAGGGTTTTAGCACTGCTTGCTGCCAGAGATGGTACTACTGTGCTGTATGCTTCCAAATGACTGGAAGAGTGGATGTTTTTCTGTTTTTAAACAAAACAACACAGAACTCCTAATGTCACTAAAAAAAAAGAAAAAGAAAAAATGTGACAGATGCTTTCATTAGCATGATGAATTAATTGTCCACAGCATCATACTGCATCCTTTATATATTCATAATTATTACTTGTCAACTAAAAGTAAGTAAGTAGCATTAAAAAATCGTGGAAAACCACGGTGCAACCCTAGCTTTGGTTTGGCAGATCATTTGGGGCTTACTTCACCTAATAAATGAATGGAAACTCCAGGACCACACAACACATTCAAAATGAACTAAGTCTTAAGAAACTGAGCCTGGTGCTTTCGGGATTTTTTTTTCCCCCTGGGCTCTAAGAGTCATATGTAAATTCTTCAGGCCTGCCTGCTGAGAAAGCTAAGTGGTACACCACAGGGAAAGAGACAAGAATGGAGATACTTCCATGGAGCCAGGAGAGAGGAAAGAGGGGATACCTCCAAAATAGGGGTGAGTCACCAAACTGAGGGAGAGTGCTGGGTAAAGCAACAGTTTCTGGCTGTGGCCTCCCGCCAGTCAGTGTCCAGCTAAGAATTCAAACAGAAAGCTTGTTATATTTTTGTTAGTTCTTAGTAACATTAGAAGCTCAGATTGAAGCAAAGTTTTACGAACCAAAAGGTCTCCCTGGGCCATGAAGCCTCAACTCTGAATTCCGCAGCACAGATTCAAGCCAAGTTCACTGCCAGGCCTCTAGTTTTATAAGGCAGTCCTCAGAGTCTGATCACCACAGCATCTCAGCAGGGTATTATTGTGATGTAATTCATGACTTGTCACCCACCCACGTGCCTGAAACCCTGAAGTACACGTACTGCTTGCTTTGGGGGCACTTCATTGTCCATATGATGCTTCAATGTTAATAAAAAAAAAGATTTATTTTTATTTCTATGTTTGTTTGTGTTTGTGTCTACCCGTCTATGCATGTGGGCGTACGTTTGCAGGTACCCACAGAGGTCAGATTCCCTGGAGCTGGAGTTACAGGCAGTTGTGAGCTGCCTGTGTATGTTAGTCATATATATTAGATATATTATAGTGGCTTGCAGGCTGTGGTCCAGCTAGTCCAGCAGTAGCTGTCTACCAAAAGATAGTCCAAGAATCCAGTAATTATTTAGCCCACAAGGCTGGATGTCCCAGCTGGTCTTCAGTATATACCATACACTGAGGAAGTAGGCTCTAATGCCAGTGAAGGAATGGATTTGCCAACAAGTGTGGGGGTAAGGAGGCAAAAAGCAAAACAATCTTCCTTCTTCCATGTCTTTTATAAAGGCTGCCAGCAGAAAGTGTGGCCCACATTAAAGATGAAACTTCCCACCTCAAAAGATCTGGATATCATTCTATATCAGAGATCCAAATTAAAAATGGGCCTTCCCACTAAAAACTCTCACAGGTAGCCCAGTCACTTGGGTATTAGTAAACTACAGGTATAGTCAAGTTGACAACAAGGAATAACCATCGAAAGTCCACCCCTTGTCAACACAACACTCAATCATATCTCCTTATGTCATGCTTAATTTCCAAATGAAAACAATAATCAGGTCATAATCATGCCTAATGTGATACAACTATCACACATACACAATACAATCTCAAATGTAATATGTATTTAGTAAGGTTATAATATGTCTGCATGATACAACCATCCCTTATATAACCACAAACACAGAACCTAAAAAGACTTGGAAAGGGGAAGAATATAATCAAAATATATTTAAATTTAAAAATTATTTTAATAATAAAAATTTAAAAAATAATTTGACTAAGATAAAAATAAATCTATACATTATCTAAAACAAAAAGTAAATGATATTTTGTTTTAGAAATAAAATAAGTATTATTACAAAGTGAGTATTTATGTACTAAAATTTATTAAAGTATTTTCTAAAAAAATAAATTACAATAGGTGGATAGGTGGCAACATGCCTTAATGGACATTAATTCTTTGGTATCTCAAAACTTAAATATAACTAGTATCTAACCACTAATATTCTCTCTGTCTCTCCTTTTCTTTTCTTTTTTCTTTCTTTTTTTTTTTTGAGGGTTTCTCTGTGTAGCCCTGGCTGTCCTGAAACTTACTCTGTAGACCAGGCTGGCCTCAAACTCAGAGATCTGTCTGTCTCTGCCTCCTGTGTGCTGGGACTAAAGGTGCACTGATATTCTCTTAATTGATGTTAAATTATGTGATAAATAAATCAAGGAAAGAAAACACAAATATCTGTACAAACATATCCTTAACAAAATATGACAGAAATATTCAATGACAAATATACTCATTTCTGCAACTGGTCGCATTGCCTTAGCTGGCACTTATAACTACCTTCCTCTATCAACCATTCTGTATTTCCTCCACCCTCGGGCAAGAACCTGAGCAGGTCTTGGCTCTTTTCTCGGAGGAGTAACCACACTTTCATTCTTGAAGGGTCTGTGCCCTTTGTCATCCTGCCTGGATTAGGCTGTTATAGTTTCGTGCTGACTTTAATCACAGGGCATGGTAGCACCAGGAGACACCCAAAAGGATCTCTAGCACTCCAAGCAACATATTTCTTACCTCCATTGTGGAGAAGCAATGCAATTTCCCCATGGTAATCTGGATCAGTGATCCTTCTTAACACTGTTATTCCTTTCTTAGCCTTGGCTTAAGGGCATCAGAAGCCCTAAGTGGGCAGAAGGAAGTCTGAGCTTCCAGTTCAATGGAATGTTTGTTGTGTCTCCTGGCAACAAACGTTCTCCCCTCTGCAACCCAAACTTCTAGGCCAGCATAACTTAAGGACATGGGAACAGGAATCAAAAATGTTCCTAATGGGTTACTAGGGGTGACAGTAAGTGGAACCTTTTCTACCCCTTGATTCCTGGACCCATGAAGTCTGGCTATGGGAATAACCATACCATATGTTAGACACTAATTCAAAGCACATACCACCTTCTGGGGAACTCTGCCCAGCCCTTCAGGCTGCTGTCACCTAATTAGTTCTGTAACTGTGTCTTCAAAAAGGCCATTCCATTTTTCTATCAGGCCAGCTGCTTCAGAATGCTGGAGAACATGGTAAGACCAATGGAACACGATCGTGGACCCACTGTTGCACTTCTCTGGCTATGAAATGAGTTCCTTAGTCAGGAATAGTGCATGGAATACCATGATCATGGATAAATAAGGTATTCTGTATATCTACAGATGGTAGTTCTGGCAGAAGTATTACATGCAGGAAAGGCAAACTCATAACCAGAATAAGTACTCTAGTAAGGACAAAGAGTTATCTTTTCCACAGAGGAAGTGGTCCAGTGTAGTCAACCTGCCTGAATTGTGTCATATCTAGGTCTCTGTGTTGGTTTCTGCTCTAGTCATATTTGGCATTTCTGACCTGTAGTCAGGTAAAACTTGGTGAGTAGAAGCTCATGTTCTCAGGCCCATGAATAATCTCCACCTCTGCTAAAATGGCCACTTTGTTCATGGGCCCATTGGGCAATGACAGGGATGGCCGGGAAAGAGGTTGACTGTCCACAGAATGGGCCATCCTATCTACTTGATTACTAAAATTGTCCTCTGTTGAAATCACTTTTTTGACGATCATTTACATGAGACCCAAGTATCTTCAAATCCTTTACCCATATGGAGAGACCTAGCCACATAATTCTTCCCCAGATGTCTTTCTCACCAATTTTCCAAAAATCTGACCATCCAGAAAAATCCATTAACTATAGTCAATGAATCAGTGAACAATCACTCATCTGGTCAAGTCCCCTTCCAAACAAACTGTATGGCCATGTGTACTGCCCAAAGTTCTACCCACTATGAAGATGTCCCTTTGCTGATGTCTTTCAGGGTTGTCCCAGAAAGGGGTTGTAACACTTCAGCTGTCCGTTTCTGGGTGATGTCTGCATAACATGTATGATGGGGGTGGCATTAAGCATTCTAAATGTTAATTGGTCCTGTTTGCTGTCTGTTACATTGTCTCTGATTGGTTAAATAAATGCTGAGGCCTGAGATTGGGCAAAGACAGAGAAAGGTGGGACATCCTGAGATTAGAAGAGAAAGCCTGCACTTTAGACAGAGGATTAATTGATTCCAGCCAGGAGCAGGAAGAAAGAGGACACATGCCATGGGTTAAGAAAAAAGAACCTCATTCCACATGGCCAGGAACATCAGCTATTGTGGAAAATGGCAGTTCAAGGGGACGTATGTATATGTGGGGTTATATTTGGGTAATAGAATTATGAGCTAGCTTAGATGGGCCAATTGCTCAATTCAGGCCTAGTCTTGTGAAAATCCACATGGTGTCTGTTGTATTAATTTATAATGGCAAATTAAGGATTAACGGCTGCAAACCACCGAATTAATTAACCATAATCTAAATTATGATGGCATTGTTATGGGAGTAGAAACCATAGGCATTTGGGCA
Source organism: Lophiomys imhausi (assembly GCA_907164525.1). Taxonomy (NCBI): domain Eukaryota; kingdom Metazoa; phylum Chordata; class Mammalia; order Rodentia; family Muridae; genus Lophiomys; species Lophiomys imhausi. The sequence continues at coordinate 4,487,379 of CAJQZJ010015786.1, read as the reverse complement.
ACTTCTTAATGCAAATTGTTTGCACTTTGAGGACTGTTCAAACTAGTCATATATACACCATTTCAATTTCATAATGGATTTCTACTGTACACAACCAACTTTATGACTTGGTGGGTCAGATAACACATGCTCATGATGGGCAGCTCAGGTTGCATATTAACTTTGTGGACCATTATCAAACATTCAGTTTCCACCAAGGCCCAACAGAAGACCAAGAGCTGTCTCTTGGAGGGAGAATAGTTGCCTACAGATGATGGTCGAGCCTTGCCACAAAATCCTAACAGTCTCTTCTGTGACTCACCTCTAGAGGCCTTCCAAAGGCTCTCAACTGCATCCCTATTGACTGTTGAAACCTCGAGTACCACCAAGTCTGCTCGATCATCTGGTTCAAGTGGAAGAGCAGCCTGCACAGCAGCCTGGATCTGTTGAAGACCCCTTTCCTATTCCAATCCTCACTCAAAGCTAGCAGCTTTTCAAGTCACTTGGAATATGGACTGGAGTAACATACCCACATGAGGAATAGGCTGTCTTCAGAATCCAAAGAGACCGACCAAATGCCACAACATTTACTGCTTTTCTCTTGGTGTGAGGGATCAAGCTCCAAGAAAGTGCCTGATAAGTATAAGATAACTTATCCTTCACCTAAGAAGGAGTATCTCTGCATGACACATACCACTGGACTGCTAAAAATATCACTGAGGTAGAAGACTCTTGACTTTTTGGTTGGATCTAATTCTTATCCTTTGATACATATGTGTTGCCAACAAGTACAAACGAGTTGCTACGTCCCACTCATTTGGTTCAGTCAGCATAATATCACCAATATAGTGAACCAATGTAATATTTTTTAGAAGAGATAGATGACCAAGATCTCTTTGATCAAAGTTATGACATGGGGCTGGAGAATTAATATATCCTTGAGATAAAACTGTGAAAGTATACTGCTGGCCTTGCCAGGTGAAAGCAACTTGCTTCTGGTGGTCCTTATGGATAGATATGGAGAAAAAGGAATTTGCTAGATCAATGGCTGCATACCATGTATGAGAAGATGTGTTAATCTGCTCAAGTAAGGACACCACATCTGGTACAGCAGCTGCAATTGGAGTCACTACTTGATTAAGTTTTTGATAGTCATTCTCTATGATCTCCGTGTCTTCTGCAATGACTGTACAGAAAAGTTATAGGGAGACATGGAGGGAGCCATTACCCTGCATCTTTTATGTCCTTAATGGTAGTATTAATTTCTTCAATTCCTCTTGAATTGTGATATTCTCTCTGATTCATTATTTTCCCTGGCAGAGGTAACTCCAATGGCTTTCATTTAGGCTTTCTAGCCATAATAACTCCCACTCCACAGGTCAGGGGACCAATGTAGCAATTATGCCAACTTCTAAATATATCTATCCTAATTATATAGCCAGAAACTGGGGAATTGACTACAGGATGAGTTAAGGGACCCTCTGGGCATACTGTGAGTTGCATTTCAGATAAAACTCCATTAATAACCTGACCTCCATATGCCCCTACTTTAACTGGAGGGCACAATGTTTCTTGGGATCTCCCAGAATCAGCATCAATTCAGAACCAGAATCTAATAGACCCTGGACATTGTAATTGTTTCCTTTCCCACAACATGCAGTTACACTTGTAAAAGGCATAGGTCACTCTGGGAGAATGAATGGAGAAAGGATAACAGTAAAACTATTAGGCATTTACTCACTGTCCTTCCCCAGGGGAACCTGGCTATTCCTTCATTCAAGGAGTTCTGGGTCTGCAAACTGGCTGAAGTCTGGAAATTGGTTTATAGGCTGAGATTCCATTTTGCTATGATCCAATGTAAACTTTCTTTCATTTGAGAATTTTTCCTCTTTTACAGATCAAACAAAAAAGCAGTAGGCTTTTTATCTAGTCCATGAGTGGAAACATCATATTGATTAGCCAGTACCAAAGGTCCATATGGAGTCATGTCACCATAAAAACCACTCTTTCTGTGTTGCCCGTTACATGTTAGGCCATTATGACCATTGCCTTGTCGATGCTGACCATTACGATAACTATGACCACCTTGCTACTGGCAATTCAATGCTGCCACCTGGCCCCTACTACCTGAAGGCCCAATTAAACCCACCGAATTTAATTCACCCATAGCAGTAGCATCTCCAACCCTAAAGTCTGACACAAGGAAAAGCACAACACAGCTCTTCAAATGTGCCAGTGCCCCTCTCCATTTTGCTGCCTTATAGGATTAGTGAAGGGCATGTCTTCTGGGCCTTCCCATTTGAAGGATTCCGCATCTCCAATCTAGCATTGCAATTTCCCTGAGCCATGAAATCTCATCATCAACAGTAAGCCAAGGGATAGCAGGTATCTCCAACTCTTTTTTAGTAGGCCATCTTTTGACAAATGCTTCAGTCAATCATTCAAACAAACGTTTGGCACTCTTTTTAATTGAATAAGCTCCCATATTAAACCTAGAATCTCAACTCAGAGGGCCCAGATCAATAAAACCAGGTTTATTAAAAGCCTGATCCACTTTTATGTTCTTTCCACCATTATCCCAGACCTTTCCCACACATATTTTCTGCAGACTTCTACTTGAATGAATCAGCAAACTCATCTAATTAGTAATGGATGTAGTATACTTCCTTGTGGTCTACACTTTCTATCTCCCTTCTAGGAGCCTGATTAGCCTTAAATGAGGCAACTATTGGTGGGCCCTGAGGGATATCAATATTCTCTTGCCTGTCATCTCCTTCAGAGAAAGTCACTGTTGGTTTAGCAGACAACGAAGAGCTAATTTCCTCAGTCAAAGGTGGCAAAGGTAACATTTCAGGGGGTGGGGTGTAAGTATATCTGCTGAGGGTGGAGAGACTACTTCCTCAAGTGAGATAAACCCTAGAACCTGAGGGTTCAAAGCTCTCAGCTTCAATGGAGTCCTCCCACACATCCCGAGTCACAGAATCCCATTCTTTACCAATAGTGGCCCTTACTTTTAACAGCCAATATCCTCCGAGGCTGGGCTTTGAATTTTCACTGTTATTCACTCAACTCTATAATGAGGGCCTTGGTTTGATTTTTCGCAACTTGCACTCTGTGGCTGCTAGAAAGAAAATTCTCTTCCAGGGCACATTTAGAAACTTTTAGGCTATTTATGCTTACTTGAAGCTGGTCAATTTTTTTCACTGAGTTCATTGCTGTCCTTCACAGACTCCTGCGACCCTAAAAGTTGGCTAGTTTTATCTTGGGGCTCATTCTTTTCCTTTGTCAAATTATCCGGAGATGCCAGGTACACCCGACAATCATTGTTTTCTTTATTTTTCCACCAAGTGTCAATAAGTTTTCTATACAGAGTCACCAAATCCACTACCTCTCACAACTGGTAAATTGGCATAATCAAATGTATTTATCTCCTTCTGTTTGTAAAACAGTTCACCATACCATGGGCTTTTAATATTCTCCGAGCTTCTAAGAATGGCTTCAGTAACTGCAGGTGTTCGCAAATTGGAAAGCCTATTCCAGATACTTCAAAATTTCATCCTTATATTTCTGTTGTTCCAGAACCACTTCTGGTACCAAAATCTGATCTGTATTGGTCAGAATTTTCCAAATAATCAGGAACAGAACTAATGAAATGAAAAAATATATTTTTATGTATGATATATATATACATATATATGTATATATGAGACTTGTTAGAAGTGGCTTACAGGCTGGGATCCAGCTGGTCCAACAATGGCTGTGTACCAACAGAAAGTCCAAGAATTCAGTAGTTGTTCAGTCCATGAGGCTAGATGTGTCATCTGGTCTTCAGTATATGCCAAAATCCTAAAGAAGTAGGTGCTAATCCCAGTAAAGGAATGGACTTGCCAGTGAGCATGAGGGCAAGCCAGCAAAACCCAAAAATCGTCCTCCTTTCATGTCTTTTACATAGGCTCCCCGCAGAAGGTGTGGCCCAGATTAAAGGCGGATCTTCCCACCTCAAAAGATCTGGATTAAAAGTGGGTCTTCCCACTTCAAATGATTTAATGAAGGAAAAGAAATCCCTCACAGGTGTACCCAGATGCTTGGGTTTTAGGTAATTCCAGATGTGGTCAAGCTGACAACCAAGAATAGTCATCAGAAAACCTCTACCTCTGAGGGGACCTCATGAGCAGTCACCATGCTTCCTAGTCTAAGCAACCCTGGCCTGCCTTCTGTTCCCTCAGATGTTTCCGTCAGCATCACGCCTGCCTCCACATGTCCCCTGCTGCTCCTCAAACACCCACTATGGGATAATGTCACTCCTTTGAGGATACCCGCCCTTCCACATAAATCTGATTTCTAGGTTACTCCTCTGTTTTCTTCCTTTGTGTTATGGACCACAAATGGGGGTGCTATGCTTACCTGTGGCTTGGTCTGTTCACTAAGCCCTTATAAAAAGAGGGGTAAAGCCTAACTCATTCCCTGTTTACTTCCTGCTCACAGATCTGCTACTGGGCAGCAGAAAAGTCTCAGCAAATCTGTGGAGACAGTCAGCCCCTTGACAGAAGGCTCGGTGCCTTGGTTTGTTTGCTTGTAAAACAAGTGCCACCCCTGGGCAGGTGTACACAAGGCAGAAGCTGCCAGGACTCACAAGGATGGCCTTGTTTATTCCCAAGTTAAATAAATGACATGTTCGTCCATGTGCCTGAACGATGACTGATGAAGGACTGGTAATCATTAGCCACCAGGGAGGAGGCATCTTGAATGCCCTGCCTTCTTCTCTTGGTTCTGACTCAGGTTCTATGAACCTTTATCTCTTCTTCTTCACAGTCCTGAAACCTAGGGACTAGAACTTGGATTTGGACGTGTTCCAAGACCTCCTCTTACTACTGTGTTATTTTGAGATTACTGTTTTACAAATTTTAGACCTCAGAGGCTGGCCGTGAGTATAAAAATAAGATGTCAAAACAGTTTACCTATGATGTTCACCGTACTATCCACTTCATTTTTTATAGCTGAAGTCAGGACCGCATACTCAGGAGAAAAGTCACTTACTCCATTACTAAGCCCCAAAGATGACTCAACTGGTTCTTGCTAGGAAGAAGAAAAGAAAAAAGAATTGAGAACACTTCCTTTCCCTCCCTTTTCTTAGCTTCAATTCTCCCCCTGTCTAATTTGTTGAATCCTGGGGTTAGTCCCAAATGCATCTCCTGTCTCTTTAAATTACCTTGACATTAAAGAAGCTAGCTATTCGGTTTCTTTCATTTTCCTTCAAGGAAATGCTCTCAGCACATCTGGCTTGCCTTCCGGAAGTACCTGCAGCTGCAGATACACAGAAGATTGTTCTGTGGTTGGACAGAGTGCAGCACTGTCACATAAGTCCCTGCATGGGTGGGTCCCCAGCCTTCTCCTCCTCTAGGGAGCACTGGGAAGAACCCTCTCGTGGATTCCCGCAGAGAGAGAAGCTATGCCCCTGCTTTTGCAATCGCTTCTTAGGACAAACTCTGCCTTGTTGATGAGCCAGTGACAGGCCCAGAGGAAGATGGTGAGCCCTCGGGTATCCTTTGTAGTGGGGTACAGACAATTGAGCATGCCACACAGGTGGTCTGATGATAACATGGACCACAACCTTAGCTGAAGTCTCTCTCACTGGCCCATCCCCAGACAACCAATCCCACCTCCATGGCTTCACATAACATTCTTCTTGTCCCTAAAACTCCCATCCAGCCCAAGAAGCTACATCTTGGCACTATGACAAAGAACACATTCTTTCCTTGTTTTAACTCTGTATCTCTTCTTCATTCAAGAGTACTTGAACCCTCTACTCCCTGAGAGTACCAACCAACCAACCAAGGAAAGCGAGTCCTGAGGTACACATGATTCTCAGAACTCTCATGAGGGTACTTCCTTCCAGTAAGGCTACATTTTTTTTTTTTCAGCGATGGCAACACGCCAGACAAAAGCCACACAGCAGGCCAATTCCCAAGGAATACAAAATGGAAGAGGGTGGAGGAAGAGAGTGAAAATGGAGCAGCAAGCAGAGGAGGATTATGGGAGTGGTGAAGTCAGGAGTACCGGGCATTCTAAGGCATTTGGGCATTCTTATCAACTGGTCACACTGGGGAAATCAAGCTCAAACTCTATACAGTCCTCATGATCCTCTGGCAAACTCCCATGACAATTTTGACTTTAAAGTTTCACCTTGACGTTCAGTTCAGCTCATAGAAAAGAAAACAAACAAACCTCACTGTAGGATCTACCCACTATATTAAAAGTCCAATATCCAGAAATTTCACCCCTTTCTCCTTCAGCATCTTGTGTCTTCCCCTTGTTAATAAGGTACAATAGAAGCCTCCTCCTGTCAGGGAGGGGGGGGGGTGGGGACCTTACCAGTTTTCCTTCCTTTATAGTCAAACATTTGAACAAATGCTTGCCTTTGCTAACTCTGCCTCCTCACCCACTCCCTTGGGAAGTCCTGAAGTTCCGCCTAGCCTCCATCTGCAGAAGGAAGCTCACAGAGGAAGCGCTAGGAAGAGGGCTCAGGGATCCCACCAAGTGACCAGGCTCCACTGCTTCTCATTAGTTTGCAGATTGAATTTAACCCTTTAGTCCCCTCTTAAGGCACTGCAGACATCTGGGAGATGAGAATGGTAAATGGCTACTACACCACACCACGGGTGCGCTGAAGGTTAAAGGAGATGAATACAGACAAGGCATTTATTATTAAATTACACTTGGTACCATCAAAGATCACCAATAAAACTGTTCTTCCCAAATCCAACAGCCCTTTCTCAAGCCCCTTTCCCTCAGCTCCATCTTCAGGCAAATAGCAAGGAGGACTTTGCCTCCCTCTTGACAGCCTGAATCACATGAGTCTGCTTCTCATGCCCACCTCCCTGTGGCACCATACTTTCTCCTTGGCTGTCTCAATGGCCCCTGTTCCATTTTCTCCCCTCCCCCAATCATGTGCCATATTCCATCACTAAGTTACAAGGGGAAAACACAAAAGAAAGGACAGGAGGAACTGCTTCTGTATGTTCTTTTCTTTCCTTATTTAAAAGAATCATTTTATTTCTAGGTGTCTTATCAAAGTAATAAAACTGTCAGGTTTGTATTGTTCAGAAACTGAATTATTCTGACTTTGCAACAGAGACCTCTAAGTGTTTCACATGATCTCAGTTAGACTGCTAGCAAGTGATAACTTTTGTCACTTCTCATGAGAGAGAATTATGACTCACTAAATTAATTTTCCAAGATCATGCTACTTTTAGCCTGGTGAGATACAAGAACTGAGCTGAGCCTTTGCTCGCGCAGTATGTTCAAATGCAGGAGCCTCTGTCTTCTGCACTCATCCAGATGGGGAACAAGATGGATCAGGACTGACTAGGCTGCTGCTTCCCCCTGCCTACCTGGTGTCCTGCCTGAGGCAGAATACTCAACCAATGGCTCTTGAGGGACTGTTTGGAACTTGCCTTACTCCTCCTTCCACTACTGTGGGAAAATGCTCATTGTAACTGTAACTCCAGAGCATCAATCAGTTCTCAACCTGTGGGGGGTGACCCCTTTCGGGGGGGGGGGGATTGAATGACTCTTTCACAGGGGTCACATATCAGATATCCTGCATATCAGATACTTGTATTATGATTCAGAACAGTAATAAAATTACAGTTACGAGGCAGTAATGAAAATAATTTTATGGTTGGGGGTCACCACCATATGAGGAACTGTATTAAAGGGTCAAGGCATTAGAAAGGTTGAGAACTACTGCTCCGGAAGGACAAGATGGTAACACACACAGCATAAAGTGTTGCACATCACCCTGACAAGTCTCCTTCCAGGGCATGGAACAAATGGTCCCAGGGGAGAAATCTTTTCAAGAACTCAGCAAAAAGTTTTAATTAGAAATGGGGATACCTCTCAGGTCTCTGAGGTGGTTGAAGAACAGATAGATAGAGTCTCATAATTAAATTTTGAGTTGTTTAGGAGTCAAGAGAGTGTTATACATCTAAGAAGATACTTTAAAACTGTTGCAAGTTAGTATGAATGTTGAGTCAGATATAGAACTTTAAACTCATGGAGATGGTTAGATAGTAGAATGTTAAAGTCAGGTACCAAATACATATGGACTAGACATTGGGAATGTACGCTAAGCCATATAACCCTCATAACTGTGGCCTAATTACCTCTGTTGTTTTGTATTGTATTTATTATTATAAGAGAAAGAGCCATTTGTTGGACTGAAAGGGGAAACTGTAGGGGGAAATAAGATATACCTTAAACTTAAAAGAAAAAAAAAAGGGAAGAGGATGGGGGGTTGAGGGTGGGAGGGTGGGACTGGAGGGGGAATAGGGAGGGGACTGCGATTGAGATGTAACTTGAAGAATTAAAAAATAAAGGAAAAAAAAAGGAAATGGGGATACCAAAAGCTACAAGGTCAGAGAGAGGTGGGGGGCGAGCAGTCAGGTGTTCTGTGACTTCCACTACACACTGTGCATGCGTGGCCATATGCCTGTGCACAGGTACACAAATAAATATTAAATAATGAAATACAAACTTAAAAGAAAAAAAACCCTAAAAACCCAAGGATTCCAAACTGGGAAAAGGGGTGATGCTTCTCTATGAACATGCAGAAATAGTGTAAGAGATGGACGGCCTGTCCTGGTGACCTCTAATGGCCCACTTCTGTCTCAACCATATCTCACTCTACCACTGCACCACCACAGCCTAGCCCTGTGAGTCTTCATGTTAGAGGCTCTCTCACAAATCAACTACCCTGTAGTTCCCTTGTTTTCTAAGCCTCTTGCCTCACTCCAGCACAAAAACAAACCAACCAATCAGGCTCAGGCAGGTTCCCTCCATGGAGCCAAGTATTTAGGCTCAAAGACATCTTCTGTAATTACAGAATCTAAGATCTGGTGTAGCTTACAGGATTTTTAAGCAAAAGGAGACTGGTACCACAGAGAGGTTTAAGGGCGAGTGGTGGTCAACCTTACCCCTGTAAAGCAGTCCCACTTAGGTTGGTCTCTGGGTTTCCTAGAGGGCTTGGAGTGGACGAAAGATTAAGAAGCAGAAGAGCTGGTGGGTAGAATATTTTACCACTCTGCTTCAAGTCCTTTCTGCCTTACCCCTGTGCTACCTACGTACTTAGTCTAGATCTGTCCTCCCAGGGCCCAGTGGAATGGCCATAAAAACATTTCTCACCTAGACCCATCTCCTATCCCAAAATGTTCTCTTATAATCAATGTGAGGACATCAAATCTAAGGGCACCTCCAGGTCTCAGTTAACAAAAGGTCCAGGCTGAGCTTCCTACACAAAGGCAGGGAGAGAGCCTGGAGGGTGCACAGCCCTCGACAGAGGTCACAGCACCACAGAGAACAAAAGATGCCACACAGCCTGCAGTCTGCCTTCATCTTTCCTTCCCTGGGGCAAGGCCATCTGTACTGGTCCATCTCTCACGCATTGCACCTTCCCTTTCGACTTTTCTCCTTGGCTCACTCTTCATTTCCTTTTCTTTCCCTTCAGCTCAGGGAGTTTCTGTCTTGGTGATGGGCTACTTTCAAGGCTTCCAATGTTGTCCTGGAATGACTGATCATGCCTTTGAACCTCAGCACTCAGTGTGACACTTGCTTGTCAGGTTCTCTCTCTCGTTTCACTCACAAACATGCTTCAGGCCTAATATTGGCTCTCTGTATCCTCCCCTTTTATCCACTCCTGTCTTTGCTCTCCACAGTCTGAACAAATGTCCCCTCCTCTCTACCCCAACAGTCACCATCTTTGTCTACACTTGCTACTGTAGAGTCTGCCATTCTCTTCCTCCTACCATGAACCTTCATTAAATATAAACTCCACTGGGCTCCAAAACTTTGGTTCCAAGTAGTTCCACTCTATTTCCTAAAGTTATCCTTGTAAGTGTGAACAAGAATTCCTGGGAAGAGGTTGCATCTGGAGGGAATGATCCACCTGGCAGAACTTCAGTAATACACCGAGACTGGAATGTTGCAGGTCCAGGAATAATTAGCTTATCTTTAGCTAGCTTTAGCCTCCATAATAGCCATCCTTGCCCCCTCTGTATCAGAAATAATATCCTGTGACTAATCAATAAAACTTTTTTGGAAATATATTACCATAACAGAACTCTAGCCTCCACCAAGTAAAAACCAAGAATGCTGGCAGATATGAGGCCTATGGGAAAGCTTCTCCCACATCATGGTAAGCACCTCTCTGATGCACTCACCAACATATTTCAAACTTGCCTTGACATGATTTTCTTGGTTCTGTAAAACTAGGAAACTTCATGACACTGGTTCCACATTGGAACGGGGAATCTGGAGTGACCAGAATCTGTGTTCCAGAGCCATCGCCACTCCAATTCAGCTCCAGAATAAACTATCCTTTCTTTCCTTTAAGGTGAAAGCTATCGTTTTCTGTGTCCACAGACGTGATTTAGCCCACCTGCAGGGGAAGGGGAGGTCGGGAGATAACTCTTAGCTGCCTTCATCCTCCTAGCCTGCTTTTTGCAGGGCAGCTCTGATGTCTTTGCAACCAGCTGGCTGACAGTGGTGCCCCTGGAATGACAGTTTTAAACCTGAAGAGCCTTCCCAACAAGGAAGTGGCTTGTTGTAGTGGCAGCTCCCACAGACAGTCACTGCTGCAGGGAACAGTCCTGGGAGAAAGTTGTGCGGAGCCGGTAGGGACCAGCTTTCCTATCACTTCTACTCACAGGTCTGCACTCAGGCCTAGCACAGACCTGTGACTTCCACCAAATGACTCTAGGCCCCTTTCTATTCTGTTCCCATGGCAACGCTGATGCCCTGAACTGGAAACAGTTGTGTTTTCATCTGCATACAACCCCTGAGGCTGGGAGTGCTCCATATTCATCTTACCTAGGCACCTTTATTTCCCTTTGTTCTCCATAAAGCCCCTGGCCCCCTCCCCCACACACACTCAAATTAAGCCAGTTTCCATACTCACTCAGAGAAAACCAAATAACAAACCTAGAGAGCTTCATTCATGAAGCCCCTGGCAGGAGGGAGTGAAGGCCTTCTCTTGTGGACCACACCTCCCTCCCCAAAGTCTAGCTCAGGTTCTGCAGCTTTAAAAGGCTGAGGCAGGAAGTTTACTGACCCCATAAAGCTATGCCATCTTGGGAAAATGACTCATGCCCTGGGCCTGTACTTCCTTGATATGTAAAAGGGAGAAAATCTGACCATCACAGGAAGAGCTAAATAAGGTAATAATATCATTTAAAGGGACTAAAAATTGTCAACACCTACTGCTGTCTCTACTTTTAGCATTATTGTTCTTGGTCTTGCCTCTGTTCCCGAAGAGCAATCTGTTCCTTGATATTTTCTGAAACATACATTCACTGGTGTTTAACCTAGATCGGCTCACTAATATTTCTTATTCTAATTTCCTGAGGTAGACAGGTAGCCCCACAGAGGCCGAGTTTATTGCAGTGATGTATGGCTCACTAAGCATACAGAATACACTCTCAGACAGAGCGATGGAAATGAGGGCATGTTAGAGACATATCTGTCTCAATTAGACGACCTTACAAAATGTGACTGGAGCCCAGAAAACAGCGGGTCAATAGCGGGCAGCACCACACCTTGACCAGCACTGAAGAGATGTTCGTGTTCTCTGCCCTCTATTTTAAACTTTTAGTGCCATTCAAGATGCTTAAGGTGGACCTGAGGGTTCACTGGATCTTTCTGTTCTTCCTCTCCTCAATGTGGTCATACTGGGGGGGGGGATCTCAATTTTCTGCTTTCTACTATGAATTTGGCTCTTTTAATTGGTATCTTGAGGACAGATGACCAAACATGGCTTGGAGAACAAGCTGCAATATGAAAAGGTGGTCTAACAAATTATTAGGACTGTGTGAATTGTCACTGGGAGTTAAGTTCTCTCATTGGATGGGGCCTTTTCCTTCTTCCAGCAGAAAATTCCCATGTCTTTGCAGTTCATTGTTTTAATAGTCTGATCACTTCTCTTTAGAATATGTTCATTTCTACCAGGTCAGTTACAAGCCCCCCGCCACCTAGTTTCTGGTTTAACTTCTCAGTCTTGAGGCAGAATGCATCTGTGTCTGAATAAATGAACAGCATGCAGACAGGAATGAAGGCTAGAACATATTTATGTGTCCGGTTTCTATCCATAAGAAGCATGTTTCCTAACCTCTCGACTTTGGCAAGAGCTGGCACAAGCAACTCCATCTTCGTTTGAGAAAGGGGCTTATCTTGAAGTGCAGACTAGCCTCAAAATTAATATAGTCCTGCTTCGCTTTGTAAAGGCCAGGATGACAGGAAAACACAGCCATGCCCAGTGTGAATCCATTTTAACTCTGACAACTTTCCCTCTTACCTCCACTTCTACTGTACAGCCAAGGATCTTGGAGAAACTATTTTCTGAGGCAACAAGGAACATACAACGAACATATCTGTGGCCCAGGAAATACTTTAACTACTTGGCTAGCATGCCCTAAATATTTAAAACTTCTGAGTTGAAGATCGGGAAGAGCTTGCTTCAGCAACTGTATGTAGTTGCAGTTCTAGGTACATCCGGACAGTTTTCTTAGTAGGCATCTAGCTAGTCTAGCCACTCATGCATTTGCACATGACTGAAGGATTCAACTCGGATAGTTTGTTATGTTTTATTGTTGTTTTGAGGTGGGGAGAGTTGTTTTAATTTTGAGACAGGATGTAGTGTGGCACAGGATGGCCTCAAACTTCTCATGCAGGTGAGGCTTACCTTAAAACTCCTGCCCTTCTATCTCCCCTTCCCAGTTGCTGGGATTATGGATATATGCCACCAAACCTGGCTCTGCTTACACATTTCAACTTGCACCAAAAAAACTCTTAATAATTTATTAAAGAAAATATTTTTGACTACGTGATCTCAGGGCGACCATGGAATTCATTTTGGAAACATTCTGCAGGTACCCCAAGTCAATCAACATCTTTAGCAACTATGAGCCCCAGAATTGGGGAAGCCCACAAGCCTGATTCATGTTCCCCTGTAACATTGCAAGATGTATGCAAAAGAGATCTACAGCCAAAAGTTAGGCTGCATCAGTATGATTCATCCACTTTCCGCTGTCCCTTGAGGAACACAGGGTTAATCATATCTTTGTTACACAAGGAGTTCGGAACATACACTGCTGAGCGGCAATTGCACCCATATGGTTGCACCTGGGGCCTCTCACTTCCTGGATCCACATGGCTAAGCCCCACCCAGGGTTGTGCCTCCACAACTTGCTAATTTTAGTGCCCCCACAAAAGACAAGCCCACAAGGCTTGTGTAAACAAACTCATGAGAGCCCCTAGGATGCACACTCCCATTCCTACAGCCCTGACGTACTACATCTCAGCCCTGATGTGGGTCCCAGTTTCACAGGAAGCAGTTTTTCTGTCTTAAAGAGACATACTATAATGGTCTACCATATAATATTTGGTACTTGATATTAAATAGAATATAGTGGTTACATGTGGGCAAAATATATTGAAAAGTAGATGTTATTCTGCTGTCATTTTTCTGCTAACTATAATTATGAGCTAAATCTGTCCCATAATGTAAAGCCCCTGACTCCCACAACACATATTTTATTAATGTTTACTCAACAAATGCTTACACATCCACTCAATAATCAATGTGTATTGTTTGTTCTATGGTAGTCACTGAATGCTGTGAAAATAGTAAGTATGATGCAATCACACCTAATATTGCACTGAATTCTTCAAATTCTGTATTGTGGGGAAGTTATACATCTTGCACTGAACCAGACGCTCAAAATGTAGGTCTGAAAAAAAAAAAATAGCGCCATGGAAAACAGTATGGGTAATAATTAGTTTTTTTTTCACAATCATAGGGAGAAAATAATCTGTTTCATAAAAAGAGTTGTGAAAAAACCCATAGATTAAAAGCAAAACCACTCAAGCCAGCTGTGGTGGCTCCTGTCCGTAATCCCAGCACTAGGGAGGAGGGAGGGGAGTGGGAGAACTGTTGCAAGCCTGGGGCCAACCTGGGCTGTACAGTGAGAACCTGTCTCAAAGAAAATAAACAACCAACCAAGCAAAGAAAAAAGAAAAATTCTTAAGACATATCCAAAAACAAAATCAAAAGACACATGTGAATCTCATATAAATTTCTTTTTCTTTTCTGAGACAAACTTTCCTTCAGTATACGGTCCAGGACAATCATCCTGAAGATGTCCCTGTCCTCGCCTCCTGAGGTCTGGGATTATAGATGTGTGTTCCCTACCATACATAGCCCATAATATGGGTCTTAATTAAGGTAAAAAAATTATACAGAAATAGTAATAACATTTCTGAGATAACTGAAAACCTGACCATTGGCCAGATAAGTAATGATACCGAGGAATCACTGTCAAATTCATCAGCTACAATAATGATACCATGATATTTTTAAAGAGTATTTATCCTTAAAGATATATATTGAAAGATTTATGAAAGAAACAACATATTTGAAATTTGCTTCAAAATATTTTAACAACTATCAGAAATTGTTTCAATAAGTCAAATGGGTGAAATATCTATGATGTAATAATACTGAAAGTCAGGGAAAGGACGGAGGCACCAATGAAACAAATTTGGTCAGGAGTTGATTAATATTAAATTTAGGGTGGTGGTCTAGAGTAAATTTTACTCTTTCCTATGTGTATAAAAATTTTCCACAATAAAAACTATAACAAAATTCATCATTAATCTTGTGCTTTTATTTAAAAAAAAGATTTTTATTATTATTTTGTGTGTGTGTGTGTGTGTGTGTGTGTGTGTGTGTGTGTGTGTGTGTGTGTGTCTGTCTGTCTGTTAAAGCCAGAAGAGGGCTTCGAATCTCTAGGAGCTGAAGTTGAACATGGTTTTGAGCCTCCTGACATGCATGCTGGGAACCAAACTCAGGTCCCCTGGCACTCTTAACCACTAAGCCACCTCTCCAATACCTAGTCCTGTGCTATTTTAAAAACAAATCCGAAACTTTAAAATATCAAAAATGAAACAAAGTATTGCTGCTAAATAGTCTGCCTGAAGTATTTATTTCCCACTGCAGAGATAAGTATCTCTAAACCTTGAAGAGGTAGATAAGTTTCCCCTCAAACTCTAACTACAGAAGCTAGAGAAATGGCTTCTCAGTCACAAGCACTTGCTGTTCTACAAAAGGATCCAAGTTCGATTCTTAGTACCCACATGGAGGCTCACAATTGTCCACAACTCTCTAGCTTTAAGGATTTGAGGCCCTCTTCCAGCCTCTGTAGGTACCAGGCATGTACATAGTACACAGACATACACTAGGCAGCTTATACACATAAAGAAAAATTAACAACAGTTAGCCGTATGTATCCACAGTTCTATACCTAATATTCAACCAATCACTGGTCTGTAACAAACATATATAGACTTCTTTTCTTGTTACTGTTCTCTAAACTATACAACACAACAACTTTTATATCATAGTAGGTATTAAAGGTAACCATGGGGTGACTTAAAGTAAATGGGAGATGTGGAGAGGTTCTATACAAACACCTACATCATTTTCCGTGAGGGTACCTTGCAGGGGAGGGGAACCCTGGGGACCAGGACCCAATGATAACACAGGATACTGTCCCTTCTTAAGTCTAATGAGATACCTAAATTAAGTCACTTTGTGGTTTTTTGCTTGTTTTTTCATTATAAACGAGAATGTTACACATCTGCTTCAAGTTTCAGTTCTAAAGACCCATGGGACCTTGCACAAAAGCTACTCAACTCTTAAACTTCAGTCCCTTCCACTGCACACAGAAGCCAGTGATCTATGTCATCTCTCGGGTGGCCTTTGAGTCTCTAACTATACTGTCTGCTCTTTGCTTAGTAACTAATGGGAACCCTCCCCAAGTTGGGCATGAGATTATCTCTCACTATTTAACAAGGGTTACATCTTCTATACATTAAGATCATTGAAATATAGGGGTGGTTAGATCACCTAGTTGACTGAAAACCTCAAGCACACTGACCCATCCCCATAGAAAACTCTTGGGACTTAAGTGGGATGATTAAATCACAGAGCAGAAAAGAACCACTGAAACTTACACTAATGGGTATCGAAACTACTGTCTTCCCAAGCTAATGGTTTATGATAGGGAAAGAGAGTTAATACTTAATAGACATACACAATAATTACTATAGTTTTCAAACATATTTCATAGTCTGAAAACATATGTCACAGGATTAGACAGAAGCTGCTGGCTGGAGCTTGGTTGAAGCTGAGTGATTAGCTAAAGAGAGGCAACCATCAAGCTCTGTGAATCTGTGATGTCATCTGCACTTTTCTCTGGGACACTGGATTAGGTAAAGTATCTGTGAATTTGTGTCTGCAAGTGGGTACATGCAGAGGAGGAAACGTAAAAAGCATAGCAGCAAAGGGAGAAAGGTCAAAGCCTCCACAAAGGTCCCATTACTTGCTTTGGTGAGACAGAATATGAATCATTAATACGTGGTCACAACATGGGCTTTCCAAACAACCAAAGATTACCTTGATGTGCTTAACTCTCTCTTCTTTCTCTGTCTTTGGTTTCTTTCCTGTGGCAACAAAAAGGTAGTTCTGGATCAACTCATTGAAGGACAGAAACACATGGACTTTCCTACATTAAACCCTGAAACCCACTGCCTTATCTATTCAAGACTGAAACTCCATATGTATCTTTTTTTGCATTTGGTGCCTTGAAAGTCGTTTTTCCAAGGCAAGCAAAGACAGAACTATCTCCTCTAGAATGAAAAAAGTATTCTTCCCTTCGAAGTGACAACAGAGGCAGAAATAAAGAGACAAAAAGGGCACTGTGATATACAGTGAGGGATCCTTTATTTAGTCAAGAAACACCTTTACCTTTCTTAGAAGGTCGTTCAGATAAGGGTAACATCCGGTATACTCTGAAGGCATTGTTTCCTTTCTTTATACTTCTATCCTTGACCTCCTCGATATCAGGCAAGGAATTCATGGCACATCGAAAGTTTGCTTTCCATGTTTTTGGATCAGGTTTATCTACTCCTGGTTGATGCTTTCCTAGCAAAATAGCCAAAGATAAAAAGAAGAGGAGACATTGGCTACAGGGGAAAACATCTAAGAACAGTATTTCGGGGGTGGGGGTGCAAAAGCCTTTTTGTTCCAGATAACCAACAATCACACTCTGCCTGAAGCTGAGACACTTCTAAGGTACTGGCATTTTAGTTAAAACACTCAGGCAATGGTAGCCACACTGGGACAAGCTGGTAACTCTGGCTCTACCATATAGTTTGAGGGGAAAATAAAATGGTAGAATTAAGAGTCAAATGATTCATAAGCCCAGAAAGCCAACAAGCAGAATTAACTAAGCTTCAAATATTAAGTAAAAGGTCCACATCTAAAGATAGCTCCCTGCAGACATTTTGTAATAAATAAATGTATTACTGAGTTAGTAGTATTAAGATTCCCCTAGTAACCCTGAAGAAGTTATTAGAATACTACATCTATTAAGAGATTCAAGGACCAGGAACCTGTGGGATGAGCGGGGCATCACTTCTTCTGAGTGATGTAGTCTATACTCCTCATTCATCTCTTAGACGTACTTGGGGACAAGTATGGGATTTTCAGAGCTATCTTCATGAGGTCTGAAGCCAGGATATGTGTGTAATGAAAACAGAAGTAAACAATAGCAACTGTGTAAATAAACAAGGCAAGGTTTGATACCTGTATGGATTGCCCAGTTTCTAAAGAGAGGGGCGTCCTTTTCTACATCCCACCCGTGTCTAGCTGCATGCATCCAGGGGATCTGGAAAATCTTCTTTTCCTGAAAAGAAAAAAAAAAAAGTTGAGCAAAAACTGAAGCCATGGGATTTGGCTGAAGAATGCATGGGCTTCTAAATTTCTAGTGCCAAATTTCACAGCTAAGCAAAACTGAGTTTGTTGAGTATCTATAGTGAAGTCAACTGTAAAACAAGTCCATGGGCTAGGAAGATGGCTCAGTTGGTAAAGATCTTGCCGTGCAAACATGAAGACCCAAGTTCAAGTGCCCACATAAAAAGCTAGGTGTTGTGTGTGCCTGTTTCTTAGTTCGGGTTACTACTGCTGTGATGAAACACCATCATCAAAGCATCTTTGGGAGGAAAGGGTTTATTTGACTCACACTTCCACATCACTGTTCATCATTGGAGGAAGTCAGAACAGGAACCCAAACAGGGCAGGAACCTAGAGGCAGGAACTGGGGCAGAGACTGTGCTACTTACTGGCTTGCTCGGCGGCGTGTTTTCTTATAGAACCAAGGACCACCACCCATGGATGGCACCACCCACAATGGGCTGGGCCCTCCTACATCAAACAGTAAAGAAAATGCCTTACAGGCTTGCCTATAGCCAGATCTTATGGAGGCATTTTCTTTATTGAGGTTCCCTCTTCTGAGATGACTTCAGCTTGTGGCAAGTTGACATAAAACTACACAAACAGCCTATAATCTTAGTGGTGGAAAAGGAGAGACCAGAAGATTCCTGGATCATGCCCAACCTTGCCTAGTCAATAAGCTCCAGGTTCCATGAAAGACATGGTCTCAAAAATAAATAAATAAATAAATAAATAAATAAATAAATAAATAAATAAATA
>CAJQZJ010015786.1:4429539-4459554 GCA_907164525.1 Lophiomys imhausi | reverse complement strand
GTGTGTGTGTGTGTGTGTGTGTGTGTGTGTGTGTGTGTGTGTGTGTGGTGTGCCTTCGTGTCTGCATGTGTTTGGGGAAATGTAAATGACTAATAACTGCTTTGTTAGGAGGGGTAGACACATGAGTAGGGTTTCATATAAAGACCGTACACACGCTTGTTTGTTTTCTGAGATGGGGTCTTGCTGTATCTCCCAGCTGGCCTGGAACACACTCTGTCAACCAGACTGGCCTCAAACTAACAGAGATCCCAACCTGACTGCCTCAGCCTCCCAAGTTCCAGGATTAAAGGCAAATGATACCACCAGCATGACAGGACTTGAGAGAGAGAGAGAGAGAGAGAGAGAGAGAGAGAGAGAGAGAGAGAACAAAATTTACTTACATAAAGAACTTTTTAAAGAGTAGTGGAGGTGGTGGTGGTGGCAGCGGCAAGAAAGCCCCCCACCTCTTCTCTGTTCTTTTCTCTCCTCCTCCTCCTCTCTCTGTCTCTCTCAGTCTCTCATTTTCCCCCAATACAAATACACTCATACGCACCCATCCAACACCCACCTTGCTCAGCCACTTTAGTCCTGGTATCGTATTTGAATTTATCTGTTCCTCCAGCCATGGGCGCATTCGCATTCTTTCCACCGGCATGGTACCCTGTGGAGGAAGAGAAACATAGCATTTAGTATTTCTGTGACTGGCTGTCTGATCTGCACCATGAAGTTCTACATCACTGGCACGACCCTTTCTAGGGAGGGGCTGAGTATATTCAGCTTTCCTGACATGTGCTGTTTCACCGATCCTGTTCTCCCAACGAATGGCAAAAGGACACAGACCAGACATTCTCTACACTGACTCTCAGCTGAAAGGAGTCTTTATGGACATGGTATGCCAGACACCCAACTAACTAGAGGTTCAGATGCCTCTTAGTGACTTTGCCTCAAGTAAAGCTTTTCCCCTCCTCACTGGGCTGTGCTTACAGTAGAAACTGTCAACGAATGATACATTCAGGGACCAATATTTTACCCTCTAAATGTCAAGCAAATATCAGGCAAACAGTTCTGAGCCATAGAGCTATGATAGCCAATACATGCCTCATGGTACCTAGGGTGTATAAATACTTCAACCTCTCAATACTGGCACTAAAGCACTGCTTAATTTAGTTTACCAAAGGTTCGTTACTGAGTATTCATTCCTTCTAGGCTTGCTTTATTTTCAGAGCTCACTAGCGCCTTCCCCTGTTCTTATCTTTGCTTCTTCATCTACCCTACTACAATCTCTTAGTCACTGTACCCAGCATTTCCCTTCAATTCCAGCATCCCTGCTCTGACCTGAGGAGATGCCTTTTCCCTTTGCGAATCACTTGCATGGCTGGAATATCTTTCCCCCATCAGGCCATACAATGCCTCTCCCCACCCACACTCCTACAAGACTCTACAGAAGTCTTTCCTTCTCCCGCCAGAACACAGCTCCTGTGGAATCGTTAATAATGCCGCTACCAACTGTCCGCCCTACATCTTCATACTTATGTCAACACATTTACAAGGGGTCTGAGGCGTGAAACTGAAGATGCCATTGACTCAGGCTTCCACTCTGCAACACTTCATGGGCAATGGGGCATTATACTCTCTCCAACCTGTGACCATCTCATTTAACTACTTCCCTCCAAAATTAACTGAAAAGTCTGTACAGATGAATGTGGATCAAGATGACTCATGCCTCAATTCTCTCTTCCGTCTCGCCAAGCTCTCTCTCGGCCATGCTCTGTCCCAAGTGCCAAGAGAGCAAGCACCTTTACATGAATCAGCAAGGGCTTCCCCTTTGTACTTGGGAGCCACTCAACTTCCCTCTGTCCCCCTCCCAAAGCCCAGGTCCACTGTGCTTCTTGCTCACACAAAGCTCTTCCTTCCTCCCTGACCTTGTCAGTCTTTATCCATCATCCAAGACCCAGCCTCTATACTTCTTCTCAAAAAGGTCATTCCAGATCACTCCAGCCTGAAGCATCCCTTCCTCTTCCAACTCCTACACCACTCACAGATCTTCTTCTGATTATCTGAGAATCAGACATTGCTTTATGGCACCTGTTTCAGTACCAGCTTTCACTTCATCTCTCATTATGCCTATAAACTTTTCAGCTGTGCACAGTCTCACTCTCCATGCAAATTGTGAGCTCTTTGAGAGGATGAACGTCACTCTTTGGAGCAAAATGTATAATCCTGTAAAGCCAAGTTCTGCCGTCTCCACAGGAGATGTGCAACACAAGGACCAGGCAAGTTCTAAGCGAGCCAGGCAAAGCTGCCATGGAAGGGTGGCCTCATGCAGCATCTGCAGGCTCCAGGTGGCCATCCTTCGTGACAGTAATCAAAACCTTGGAGACATTACAAACAGACATGGGATGATGATGATAGGTCACCAATACAGCTGCTTCTCATGAATCTCAAACTTGTTCCATTCATGCATTCATTCATTCATTCACTTTCATCTATCCATTCAAAGATCTTGGGTTGAAAATGAAAATCTGGGAGCTGGATATGAAAAACATCTTGACCCTTACGGGAATACACACTGCTGACACTAGAAAGGCTCAGCCCTACAGGGTGGTGACCACAACCTACTCAAATCTTCCCTCAGAAGAAGACCTCAAGACATGCAGTGGGGACAGAATAGAAAACTCAGGGACAGTTACAGGAGTCATGAGCAGACAGCAATGGACTCTATTTCTTCTGAGGTGACACAACAGAAACATTGCTGGCGTGTCTAAGCCCAGTGACAGGGCAACATGAGAGGCAGGTAGAGGTAGCGCTGCTTCCAGTGCAAAGTCACCTCTGTGTATTTCCTTTCCTGCCTTTTTTTCCCCCACAAATAACCTATTTACAAAAAAATGATAATCACTTGAAATATTTCATGAAGCTTTCCCTCATTTAAGCAACAGTGCATAAGGAGAGATACAAAACTACTGTACATTATTTCCAGGTTGTGCGCATGGGAGTTATCTCACTAAAGATGTATTTGTAACTGCAAAATACATCCTTATGGTACTTTCATGGTCATTACAGATTCATGCAAAGGGGGAAAATGCAAGATGCCTGGCATGAATGCACCTGGATGAGGTCAAACAAAGCAACATGGCGTTCTTGCTGCCTCTCTCCTGCTTCAAACCGAAGCCCTTTCCACACTCTACTTAGGACGACAGTTTTCACATCTCTGTGTTTTTTGTTGATCTTCTCATTTAAAACACCTCCAAAAGCAGTGCTGAAGTACTGTGTTGTGTTTCTAAGCACACACGCGTGCACGCGTGCACACACACACACACACACACACACACACACACACAAACACATATGGCTGTGATGTGCTTTATGGAGAAAACATATATAATCAGACAAGCTTACTCTAGATACTTGGGCATGAGCATATCAGTGTTATATATGTTTGGTTGTGGGCTCATTTTGTTTATGTTGTTGTTTGTTTTTGAGATGGAGTCTCTCTATGCAGCCCTGGCTGCCCTGGAACTCATTATATAGACCAAACTGGCCTCAAACTCCCAGAGATCTGCATTCCTCTGTCTCATGGGTGCTGGGATTAAAGCTATATGCCATCTTGCTCAGGGTAAATTCAGTATTAATCAGCAGGATGTTTTAAACAAGGCATATTAAAACATAAAGGCTATATATTTATCTACTGATGAAAATGTCCTGACCAGAGTCTCACTAGAAGCTGATGTCACTATAAGAGGGAAGTGAAGATACAAATATGGAGAAGGAACTACAAATACAGAGACATGCAGAGAAGACAGCTACGTGAAGGCAGCAACAGACAGCCCGGTGAATCCCCCAAACCAAGGAATGCCTAAGGCTTCCAGAATCTGGCAACAAACAAGGATAAAGCCTCTCCTAGAGCCTTGAGAGGAAGCAGGCATCTTGATTCTTCACTTCTGGTAGAACTGTGGCAAATGTACCAACACTGTTTTAAGCTACACAGTCTGGCACACTGTTGTGACAGTCACAAGAACTAACACAGGACGGAGAACAACACAAAGGGCTTAAAGGAAAAGGACAAGCAACCAGTCAACAGCAGGGAGGACTCAAGAGACCAGCCTGACCCTGCAGGTCCTTGGAAGGCCATTGTGCAACAGTTGTAATGCCAGAGAGAAGACTAATAAGCTTGTAGGCCCCTGGACCATGCTCTGAGAAGCCAGGATCCAGATGCCCTTTAATTTTTACATAGAAATTGCTTGAATCTCAGTGACATCCTATGATGTCTGGTCTTTCTGTAGGGCAGGTCTTTTCCATCCATTTAATTGCCAGGCCTTGGTGCTTCATCTGTCTGTTGGCCCATCACTAACAGGAATTCAGTTCAGCCTAGTTTCAAAGTCTATCTCTTCCCTAACCACAATACTGTAGCTGGCAGCTTGTTTGGTTTGTCACTCAAAGGTTCATAAGCCAGAAACTTGGTTCCTAGTGCAGTTACGGTGAGCTAGTGGAACGTCAGGAGACAAAGCCTAATATTAGCTAGGCTCTGGAGACTCCAATGCCATGAGCAGATTAATACTATCTCAGGAACAGGTTAGGTCCTAGGAGACTGGATTTGTTCCTGAATGATTGTTAGGAAGCTGGAGAAATGGATCAATGGTTGAGAGCACCAGCTGCTCTGTTAGAGGACCTGAGTTTGGTTCCTAGCACCCACATGGCAGCTCACAGCAGTCTGTAACTCTGGTTCCGAGGAATCCAGTGCCTTCATCTGGCCTCTACAGGCACCGTGTGCATGCGTGGAAACACCCACACACATAAAATGAAAATCAGTCTTGCAAAGGGGGGGGGGGAGCTTTTATGAGCAAGCCTTGCACCTTCCCCTAAAACCTAATTCCAAACATTCTCTGACACTGTGATGGCAGCTACTAAAGGTGTCTACCATCTCCATGCTCCTGAACCGAAAGAACCAAAAGTCTTTTCTTCATAAAGATTCAACCTCAGGTGTTTCATTTCAGGAACACAATATAAACTAAGACATGTGAATAAACATATAAAAGCGTTGAAGCATTTGCTGAAATTTATTTTCATTGTTTTTCTCCCACTGCATACAACATATGTACTAAGACTATGATACACTGGAGCTGAAGGAGAGAGTACCTTGCTGGTTTTACTCTTTCCCTTGAGGACTCATTTAGCCCTACATTCTAACAGAAGTGCCCTATTATCTTTAATAGCTACCTCTGAAAGAGTGATGACATTATGCTTGCTTTTATTGTCTACAAAAAAAAAAAGTTAAATTTCTCCAACCAGGGTTCGCTCAGCAGGGGAAAGTACACAAAAGTAGAAAAAGAGAACATACTTCACAAAGTTGTCCCGACCACCACATGTAGACCACGGCACAGGCCCTTATCTTTGAATGTGAAGAAAGTACTTTGTGGTTTCTCTTCGGCAATGTCACTGATAGATAGCCTCACTACCCTTGCCCTAGGAGCCCAGCCTAAGTAAAATAAGAGTTACTTGAATGCAGATAATGCAATTCTGTGACGGAGGATCTGATAACTAAGATGGTTCTAATGACAAGTAGCATACTACACGGATGCCCAGGATATGTGAATGGCTGACCTCCCGGGTGGGATGGAGCCAAACGCATGAGATTTTCATCATTCCACTCAGAACAGTGTGTGTGATGTGAAACTTCATGGAATGTTATGGAATTTTACACTTAATATTTTCAGAATGCAATTGACCCAGGGCTACAGAAACCACAGGAAGCAAAACCCATGATAAGGTGGAAATACTGTTTTGTTATCAGTGGTGTCGAGGCCACTGCATAAAGCCATGCTAGGTACTTGCTGTGATTACTACGCCATGCGTGGTCCCCCATGAAGTGACAATGCCATGATCCTGATTAGTGCCAGAGGCAGGCAGCCATGTTTTAATTTCCAACCAAACAACTGAGATTTGGTTCTTGGGGCAGTAATGTAATTTTACAATACTATTTACAATAGTAATACTATTTTCTGATGTGCCAGGTATTAACACTAAAGTTTTGTTGAGTTCTGTTATTTAAATATTGGGGCCCTAGGAGACAGGGACTTGATTAGGACATACCCACCCCTATAGAGCGACAGGATGGAGAGTTCCTGCTAGGAGAGCTGAGACTATATCAGGTCTATGTGACAGTGGAAGTCCAGGCTCTACTTGTTGCTCTAGAAAGCCCTTAGCTAGGATGGCCTCTCTAGTATTCTGCTGACCCTTCTCTCTCCAGTTTCTCTTTCTTATACACCACCAGTGCATACATCTTCCTAAAATACAACTTCAACCATGCTGATCTGATGATGTCCTTCTGGAGACACCTAGACACTCCAGAGGCACATGCTGACCCCTTGGAGTAGGCTGTGGGGCTCAGAAGCTGACCAGAACTTGGGGTACTTTCAGGGGACTAAGGCAACAACTGGAGGTCAGCACTCAACTAGAAAAGGAAGCCCTGGAACGTTCCCATGTAAGTAATAAACTAAGTGGGGCTGGAGAATGTAGCTTAGCAGTTAAGAGCACTTGCTGCTTTTTCAGAAGACCCAGGCTTGCTTCCTAGCACCAATGTTGATAGCTGACAACCACCTGTAACTCCAGTTCCAGGGGGATTGATGCCTCTAGCCACCAAAGACATCTGCACTCAAATGTCACACACACACACACACACACACACACACACACACACACACACACACTTAAAAATAAAACAAATGAAAGATAAAAATAGATAGGCTCAGAAAATGGTTCTGTCACTAAGTGCTTAGCTGGATCCCTGGAGTTGAAATTTAAAAAATAATATAAATAAGAAAGAAAGGAAGGAAGGGACGGAGGGAGGGAGAGAGAGAAAAGGAGAAAGAGAGAAAGGAAGGAAGGGAGAGAGGAAAGGAGGGAGGGAGGGAGAGAGAAAGAAAGCGAGCTGAGCTTGGTGGCATACATCTATAAACATAGTTTTGGGGAAAGGGAGGCAGACGGATTTTTGAGGCTTACTCGTTGATCAGCTAGTCTAGCAAAATTGATAAACTCCTGTTTCAACAAGGGACTATGTCTCAAAAATAAAAGGGAGAGCAATTGATAAAGACATGTGATGCTGACCTGAGGTCTCCACACGCATGCAGACACACGTGCACACGCTCCTGTGTGCAGCCGTGCACACACAAAATAACCTAAGTGGAAGCAGGCTAACACCAAGAAAAGACAGATGCTCAGTTTTGCTCAGATCAGAGAGATCTCAACCGCTGATCAAGTTAAACTAGCCTGGAGCTTCAAAAAGGCTTCCATAAATCTTATGTTGAAGACGATAACACTACCAAAGGGTTAACAATTATCTCTGGAGCTCTTCTTAATAAGTCACCATATTCAGTCACTACAGCTAGGGACCAATACCAACAAATGATCAATGGAAACAGACTCATTAGGTACAGACACGGGACTTAAGCAGGTAAAATGGTATACAAAGACACACAAACCAAATGTCTTCAGTCATTTATTTTAAACAGGGTCTCACTCTGTAGACCAAACTCACAGAGATCCACCTGTCTCTGCCTCCCAAATTCTGACTGAAAGCCTGAACCACCACACCTAGCCCTCATACAGTTCTTAAAACAGCTATAGCTAGTATGTTTAGGAAAATAAAAGGCAAAGGTAGAAATTTGTGTCAGATAAACTATTAAAAAATTATAGAGTTAATGGATGTCATTAAAATTAAGAACTCAATAGATGAGCCTAAAAATAGTTCTGATAACTGAGGTTGGTAGGATAATAAATGAACCAGAAAACAGGTCAAAGGAAATACACTAAATGAAGCTGAAAGATGAGAACATATAAAAGGAAGAACATAAACTCCACAGAGAAAACACTGTGGAGTTGGGTTATTGAAGTCTATGAAGACAAGAAAAAAAGTGAGGCAAAAACGGTTCTTGAGAAGACCACAACCAGACATTTTCTAATCACAGATTAAAAGTCACTGAAAACCCCAAATGGGCAAACAAAAATGAAATCCACACCTAAGCCAACAACAGAGAAAAAAAAAAAAAAAAAAAAAAAAACACCAGAGGACGAAAGACTCATTTTCTTAAAACAAAACAAAACAATCACAAAACATCCCAGACCTACAAGCTCTGCAACTCACTGCTCCACTGAAACAATAGAAAATGGAAGACCTTTGAAAGAAGTCCTGGGCCAGCATGGTTTAGCAGGCAAAGACCCAGCCAGCAAGCCGGATGACTTTGAGCTCATTCCCCACAACACCATGATGGGAGTAGAGAACCAACTCCTACAAGTTGTCCTCTGCCCTCCATGTGTGCCCTGTGGCTGAACATACGCACGCACATATGCACGCACGTGCACACACACACACACGCGCACGCACGCACGCATGCACCAACACTGCAAAAATTAACTGTAAAGAAAAAGTATTGCTGGGCGTGGTGGCGCACGCCTTCAATCCTGCCACTCAGGAGGCAGAGGCAGGTGAATCTCTATGAGTTAAAGGCCAGCCTGGTCTACAAAATGAGTCCAGGACAGCCAGGGATACACAGAGAAACCTTATCTTGAAGGAAAAAGACTTGTGCATTTTTAGGCTCAGACAATATTTCCTTCAAGAGTGAAGATGAAACCAAGGCTTCACAGACTAAACACGGTAGGACACCCTATAACCCCAGCATTCAGGAAGCCAAGGCTTACCACCTCTCCTCACAGAGCCATGTCCCCAGCCCACTGGCCACTCTTGCTTGAAAGCACATGGTGTCTGGGTCTCTAGTTACCCTCAACAGATAGTCCTTAAATCACAGCTTTACAGCCAGGCATGGTGGCACATGCCTTTAATCCTAGCACTGGGAAGGCAGAGGCAGGCAGATCTCTGTGAGTTCGAGGCCAGCCTGGTCTACAAAGTGAGTCCAGGACAGCTAAGGCTCTGTTACATAGGGAAACCCTGTCTCAAAAAACCAAAGAAGAGTGAAGGTCAAAGTCAGCATGGATTGCACAGTGAGACTCTAGCTCAAAATAAACAGAGAAAATTAAAAACTCACAATTCTTACCTTCCAGAACTTTCTATAGCTCATTACAGTGTGAGTCATAGCAGATAGGTACAGGCCGGGTGTGAGAAGGAAAGATAGGAACTAAATGTCCAAGGACAGAGCTAAGTCTTCGTCTATGTCCTAGAAGCTGACAGTAGCCTTGCCATGCCCTAGATCCTGTGCAGCTACATTATTTTAAAAAGTGCTTGTGAGGGTTCTTGTTACTTACCACCTCTCCTCACAGAGCCATGTCCCCAGCCCATTGGCCACTCTTGCTTGAAAGCACATGGTGTCTGGGTCTCTAGTTACCCTCAACAGATAGTCCTTAAATCACAGCTTTACAGCCAGGCATGGTGGCACATGCCTTTAATCGCAGCACTGGGAAGGCAGAGGCAGGCAGATCTCTGTGAGTTCGAGGCCAGCCTGGTCTACAAAGTGAGTCCAGGACAGCCAAGGCTCTGTTACATAGGGAAACCCTGTCTCAAAAAACAAACAAACAAAAAATAAAAACAACAAAAAACCCGTGGTATTAGAGGGAAATGCACTAATTGCTGTAATGGGGGGTGGGATTATTTGAAAATATGCAAGATGTTACTACTGCCCTCAGGGAACTCATAAGTTAGTTGAGGATATGAGACATAAATCATATATGCTAACTAATAATTCTATAATTGTCATAATAAAAACGGTGCGGTGCAGACCAGAGAGCAGCCTGTGATGAACTGCCAACTAAGCTAACTGGTTCGTAAGGAATACATAAATCACTATTAATTAGATTTCCAAGGAAAGCGTTATGACAGAGGAAGAGTGTATTGCATGGGAGGAAATACCTGGCCAAAGAGAGTTCAACAGAAAAGCCGGGTAAGATAAAAGAGAGTCAACGCAGGGCTGGGAGGGCTGTTACTGATGAGGACAGAGAAACTGGCTCATGCACTGTCACAGGTAAAGCTCCTGGGTCATCCAGCATAGGGGACGCAAGTCCTAGATATTTACTGCCAGTCTTCAGTAGAACACACAGCAGCCTTCACCAGCAGATACCATTATTTCCATTTTAGTGATGAGTGAAAATAGCGAGGAAGAGAAACTCATCCCAAAATAATGGCAGTAAGTTAAAAAGAAAAATTAAAAGGGAGGGGGGGTAGGGGTGAGGGAAAAAGCAGCCCAGCAAAGAGGGGCGACGCTCCCTCTGACCAGTACCCATTCTTCCTTAGCATGCAATAATCCTTCCCCACATCCGAGTTCACTTCTTATATGATATTCCGTACTATTCGCAATGACTGAAGTGTGCTTCTCAGCAGTACTGAGAACTTCCATGCAGAAGTTCACAAACGGGGAGAGAGCTGGAGGCGAGCAAATGGAAGTCACCATGACTCCCACCACTGTACTCATCCTGGGGCTTACTAGGAAGTGAGGGGTCTCCATGCATAACTTCACTTAACCTTCCAGTAAGATGCCTGAGTGCAGGGTCTCAGCTCCGTCTTGTAGCCGAGCATATGAACCCAATTACTTAGTAGCCTGACCTCGGGAGAAGTGGCAAAGCTGAAGTTCAAATCCAAATCTCTCTGTCTCCAAAGGTCACCCCAGAACCCCCGCGGTTTCTCAAACCTCTAGTAACAGTTCTCTAAGGCACTAACACAATCTGTTTTGGCTTTTTGTTGTTGTTTGTTGCTGAGATTGGTATTCTTGGTTTATAATCAGCAAGTTAAATCTAATTTTAATGAAGCATAAGATAAAAAAATAACAGGGCACTACAAATAGGATGAACATAATTTAAGAAACTTCCTTTTATTTTGTATCTTATATTTGGTGATGTAGTGTACTGATTGATACTAATATTATGGCTGATAAGAGTTTAAAAAGAATTGCATTTAGACTGAACTGCCCCTCAACAGTGTATGTGTGTACACGCGCATGCAGGTAGGGATAGAGGAGGCAAAAAAGGGATAAAGGGAGACATAAATAAATAAATCGATTCTTAGTAACCTATGGGCTACTGAGAGGAAGAAATGAACATCCAAGAGTTTACTGACATTTGCTTGCATAAAAATATCACACTCAAAGCTAAGACAATATGACATGATATATTAAGGAGGAGGTGTGAGACCCTCACACTTGGCTATGTTTCCTATTTCTCTGTCTGTGGCATTTGTGCATATCACTCTACATATTCTAGTGGGACCCTGCAGGAGTAAGGCAACAACTGCCAGTCATAAAACCAGAAAGATGTTCTGACATTTCAGTGGAGCACCAGACACAGAAAAAAACAAAACAAAAAACAAAAACAAAAAATCCTAATGCCACTACACCAATATAACACCAATTTCTCAGTTTTATTAAACTTCATCCTTAGTTCATAATTCATTCTTTTGCAAAACTTTTTAAAGCACGTATGTCTGATTCATCAAAGAATACATTTCAGGGGGCTGGAGAAATGACTCGGTAGTTAAGAGTACTTGTCACTCTTCCAGAAGACCTGGGTTTTTGTTCTCAGGACACAGTGAGGAGTAGCTCACAGCCATCTGTAACTCCAGTTCTGGGGGATCTGGCGCCCTCTTTTGGCCTCTGCATGCACTGCATGCACATGGTGCACATACACACACTCGGGCGCACGCAGAAACACATAAAATAAAAATAAATAAATAAAAATTAAAAAAACAAGTCTCAAACTGGGCATATGGCTCAGCAGTAAAATGCTTCCCACAAAAGCATGAGGACCCAGTTCCCTGAATCCATGTAAAAAGCCAGGCATAACAGCATTCATCTGTAGTCCCCAACTGGAGAGAGAAAGAGGAGAATGCCTGGAATTTGCTGGCTAGCCAATCTCGGTGAACCATCTCTAAGTTCAGGAAGAGATCTGGTCCTAAAAATAACGTAGATAAGGAATATAGCCAATGACAAACTCCAGCCTCTAAAGCATGTACACACTGGTGCACACTGGTCCACACCTTGTACACACATACACACACACACACACAGAGAGAGACTCAGTTTGCAGCCCATTATTTTCTCTACGAAGTTAAGGCAATTCAGTCATTAATCCTATTAGTTGGCAAATGGCCTCCCCCAAAAGCATCATAAGCCATAGTCAACTTTTCTGCTCTGCATTTATCCCAGTCCCTAAAACTACTGTGCAGTATTAGCACCTGGTGAACTCTGAAAGAAAATCCCCCAGCCCCAGTCTAATAAGACTCTCCAGGGCTCGGGAACAGGGATCGCTTTCATTATCCTAGAGTAATTTTGATATGCCACTAAGTGGGGGAATCACAGCCACTTAGTACCCATTAATCTAATGGCCTTCCGCATCCCTGATGTTTAACAAACATCTCCAAATGAGTCATGGGACTAGGGGGAGGCTAATGGTGAATGGAGTTCATTACTAATGGAAAACAAACGCACGTAAAATTAAAATTCCAAAATGCCTTTATCACAAAACAGGCTTCCCATGCTGAGAATCACACAGATTATAGTTTAGTATACCTGCTTTCCACACAGAACTTTCTGATTAAGTGAGTTCTAGATCCTTTTGGAAGATATGCAGAAGATATCATAGCAGTTTTACAAAAACAGCATTGTCTCTGGGCACAGACTACTCTGGTACCCTGATCATAATATCATAATGTATATTGGTGTGTGTGTGTGTGTGTGTGTGTGTGTGTGTGTGTGTGTGTGTGTTATTTCCTGTTATACTGCTGCAATACCACCATAAACACACAGCAAAACTGCCTTAGGATGTCCCTATGTATGCTCAAAAGCACGACAGACATACATATTGCCAGTTTGGTGTATGATAGATGACACAGTGGTCACCCCAGAAAGCAGTTCTCATTGCAGCCTCACAAGAACAGTCCCTCCACCAGAAAGTAAGCCTTGAAGATGTATGTATCTTGCCATGCTCATGAGTTTTGCTGAGAGGCCCCACTGGGCTTAAAGAGCAGCTCCAAGACCAGTGTTCAGAAGCCCAAGTCAAACACACTAACTGGAAAACAACTAGACCTCTTTACTTTTGATTGACTCCTCTGTACTTGACCCCACTCATTACCAGGTCCCTCGCCCTCCCAGGGCGCCCTGTGACCGTATCCTCTCCATCTTCACCAGGGCAGATTGGTTAGTGATACTTCCTTCCTCACCTGGATTGCCAGCAATCCTGTACTGGCCATTCTGCCTTCAGTCTGTTTCCACATTCTACTTGTCAATCTCAGAAACAAGTCCGTGACTTTCCAACTGGTATCTTTCTGAAAAAGTCCACACTTCTTACCATGACTTATAAGAACCCTTCCAAGCTCTCCAAAATTCTGTAAAATTGTTTCAGTACCTTGAGATTCTAGAATCCTGGGCCCTAGCACTGTCTACTGAGCACAGCTCCCTAACATGCTTTTCTGTGCCTTGACCTGGCTTTCTTGCTTCCCCTTCCCAGAATGCTCTTTGGCCAATGTCTATCCCAATACACTAGCTCCACCATTTCTTCACTACCAATGGGTCAAATCACTCGCTTCATTTTCTCATGCTTGAAAGTTCATGACAGGGTGAGTGAATGGTTCCTCACCTCCACTGATCTTCCAAAGCCTCCTCAGGTCTCTGCTGCTTTTCTCTCACACCTACTCATCTCTGTTCTCACATAAGCCATTCCAGCTTTGCCCTCCTCAAGCTTCTGGATTCATCTCCACCATCCATGGCACCAGGTGACCTTGCAGGTGACTTCATGGAGAATGCAGACACCAACAGGCTCTTCCTTCTAAGCTAACTCTCCTCCACCTTCAAATGTCTGTGGACTTCTGCGATCTCCCTTCCTGTTTTCTGACTAGTCATTACCACTCAGCTGCTTCAACCCAGTGTGGGTTGAAGACATGCCAAGGTTGACTTCGGGCCTATTAGTTTGAGATCTCCTTGGGACAGTCAAAATACTGTTGGCTGGTCAATCAGACGTCTGAGGCTAGAGCTCTGGGAAAGGTCCAGTCAGAAAACATTCAACCAGCCCTCTGCAAATTTTCAAATGCTATCTCTTCAACAATGTCCACGCCACAATGTAGGATTCAAACATCTCCTCTCCCCTTGAACTCATAGCACAACTTCTAACAGTTACTTAACATACACTTATACACTGCCTTCCAGTCTCTGAGTCATTTTTCTGTGCTCTATTGCATCAACACAAAGGCCCTTCCGGAGCTGGAAGCCTGTGTTGCTGTTGCAGTATGTGTAAACACATGACTACAGTCTCACACACTGCACCTAAGAAGTATAGATCAATTCTGCCCAGCAGTCTTTTGCAACAATCGACTGTCTACACAGTCCCACAAGGTAGCTGCTAGTCACTTATAACCATCTAACACCTCAAAAGTGGCAGGCGTGAATGAGAAAGTTCTTGGCCCCAAAGAAAGATAGTTTCCAGGCCAGATCTAACTTTTCCCAGTCCCAGTCCCTCCATCAGATGCCTGGTGGAAACAGCATATCTGTATTGGATACCCCTTGCCACCCGGTGGTAACCAGAATAGTCGGGTTAGCCACTCGCCCCTGAAAGTATACTATACTGAGAAGCTTAGTTTGAAAAAAAGACTCGTATTCTACAAGCTGAGTCACCTCTTAAAACACAACCTATTCCTAAGCAGAGGACCATAAGGAAATGGTGGAGCTCTAGACCTGCAAGCATCCTACAAGCGCCACTGGCTGTCAGGTGCAGCATCTCCCCACACTCAGCAGAAGACTATTAACAGTTGCCGTCAATTCCAAGTGCTTAATGGTGTTGCTCATGTTAATAGGTACTAAAAGCGCTGGCTCAGCTCATTTACAGGCATGAAGGTGCTACTGGGATTTCTACTTTCCAGCTGGAGAAGCAAGGACTTGAGGTTAAATAATGCGTCCAAGGTTACCGAGCTCTTGATCATTAAAGCTGGGGCTTGAACAGCCATCTTAGGCCCTTATTTATTTACCCTTTGGGTAAGGAACACACACATCTGCAGGCCAAACGTGGGTCCACAAGGGGTGGATGTCACCATCTGACCCCCATCCAGGCCACAGCTGGGGCAGTGGGGTACTGTACATCGAACCCAGAGCCAGCTCCAGGGGCTGAGCCTACCGAATAGGAAGTCATTTTCCAACCTCCTTTATCCAGCCCCCTCTGGTGCCTCCTGGAAAACAGGGATTAGCAGAAGTTACTACACACCCTGACCAAGCACGGCTTTACTTCTGTAGCTTGCTCAAGGAAAACAGTACATACCCATTCCCTGTGTTCTAAGACACAAGTACCTTCCTTCTCCTCCATCCTTCCCTTGAGAAACAGGAAGAGGAAAGAAGCAGAGTGGGGTCTCCCGTTGCAGCTGCACTACTTGGGTACCCTCTCCAGGTGCTGCACTGGATCGGCCGTCCTCAAGCAGGGTCACCTGGCCAGTGCATGTGCTTCCAGGT
This sequence comes from Lophiomys imhausi, assembly GCA_907164525.1. NCBI lineage: Eukaryota > Metazoa > Chordata > Mammalia > Rodentia > Muridae > Lophiomys > Lophiomys imhausi. Next base: position 4,444,153 of record CAJQZJ010015786.1, on the reverse strand, counting down.
TCTCAAAAGGACTTGAAAGCAGAAGGTGAGGAGCATGCACCCTGCCTGGCCCTGTTTCTGATTAACCTGGACAGCTATTTCAGGAGCATAAGCGCCACAGAAAGCTAATGTTACACCACCCTGATGTTAATTTCACACTGACACTTACTTAAGGTGCTGAAAGCCACTAAAGGATAAATGGATAAAAAAAATAATAATATTCTGCCCATCTCCACCTCCTGGCAGTACGGAGGAAGAGAAACAGGAAGCTAGGAAGTCATGTGCTTCCCACTCCAAAATGATGAGGACTTCACAAGAAAGCCAGATTCGCAAACCTGAGAACTACTCCAACCACTCAACTACCTCAGCACTTCTGTCCTGTACTTCTCAATACGACATTACTTCCTCTCTTGGCTTCCAAGGGGAAGACTTAAACTTCTCTTCCCAAGAAAGGTTTTGTTTTGGTTTGGTTTTTTTAGGGCCAGTGGATTTCCAACTGTTACCATGGGACTTAGTAATTTGATAACACTATGAAACACTTGGATGCTAGTGTCAAGGCATCCTATCCAGCTCATGGCGAATTAATTTGACAACTTGGATTTTGGTTTTGAGACAGGGTCTCATTATGTCACCATATAGCTCAGGTCATTTCAAACTCTGAGCTCCAGGCTCTTCAGTGTCCCAGGGATTACACAACCTTCAGCAACATGGAACTCTGTTGGGTTTTGTTGTTGCTGTTGATGATTTTCATGCTATATAGTCAAGGATGACTTCACTACTCCTTGAACAGTAGGATTACAAAACTGCGGCACCGTGCCTGATAGCCTCGTGCATGGAGCACTCTACCAGCTGCTGACCCATGTCCCCAGCCCCAATATTTAACTAGATTTTAAAAAGAATATTATTATCTTATTTATCCAGGTAGATGCAAGTATGCAGGCACAAGGACTTGGGTGCACACACAGAGGCCAGAAGAAGGTGTCAGGAGTCCTCCATCTCCGCCAATTCCTACAAAATAAAGTCTCTCCTTGACCCCCAGTGCATGTCTTTTTGCTAGGCTGGAAGCCAACAAAATCCCAGGATCCTCTTGCTCCTATCCCACTTGGAGCTGGGGTTCCAAGTGTGCACAACTTTGTTATATGGGTGCTTGGATATGAATTCTGGTCCTCAGAACTGTTCTATAAGCATTCTTAACCACTGATCCATTTCTCTAGCCCCAATATGGAACATCTTAACAAGTCCTTAATGATCTCCAAGGGCCCGGCACTGTCTTTACTTACCATGGAGTGAGAGAGTGGTCACAGGCAGGATGTAAGATGACACTTAGTGCATCTTGGCCACCGTGCCTCCAGGATATCCCAGGTTCCCTAAGGCAAAATGGACACCAGGGAAGACCTTCTTAGCTCCTATGTGTCTCACAAGTGTGCAGAGTGACCTTGTGACTCCGGCATCTCTTTATTACTAAACCTTATGTGACATAAGAATTGGGATTCTGTATCTTAAATAAGAAATCGACCTGCCATTATAAAACTCAGAACCACCCCCCCCCCCACTGCCCCGTCTCTTCTATTCTCTCCACAACTTAGAAGCGATTAGAATGGGGGTGGGGGGACCCACTGTCAACTGCAACCACTTTCTCGAGCATTCCAAGAACCAAATGCAGAGGGCAGCAGAACCCAAGATCCTTATGATTCCATTTTTCTCCCCTGAAAAAAATGTAACTTCCTCAGCATTTGTAATAATTAAACACCTAGAATAGCCACTGATCAGTAGCATTTAGTCAATAATCACTCATTTCCGAAGATATGAAATTTGTGGTTAAAGACATTTAAGGAGAGGTTGGAGGTGTAGCTCAGGAGTAGAACATGTGTCTAGAAATTACAAGGCCCCGGGTTCAGTCCTCGGCTCTGAAAGAAGGGGAGTGGGGAACTTAAGGAACACTGTTTATAATTTTGAAACATTGAAGTTGATTAAAATATCTAGACTCTAGGAAGATTTTTAAATAAAATGTGGTAGAGTCGAATAATGAAACAATGGGAATTATACCAAGTATAATTTGTATGGGAATGCTCACAATATTGAAAAGAAAAAGAAAGTGGAGGAAGAAGCAGTTTTTTCAGTAATTAAGAGTCATGCGCAAACTGCCGGGGGCTCTGTGCCACACCAGGCTTCCGCTTGGGCACTGTGGAAAGGGACTGATTTCATGGGGCAACAAAGCCACCTTCTTCTGTGTTAATGACAGTCATGTGACCCATGCCTACTGCCCCAGCTAAATGGCACTGGTGGTACTTAGGACCCACACTTGGCTGGAAACCTGTACCGAGGGACAGTTGTCTGGCTCCCATGTGGACAGATGGGGGATGAGGTCATATACCCTAACACTAACGTGGCCAGCATAGAAGGTACAAACATTTCCTGAACAGAGTGAAGTCTACAACATCTTGAAAGCTAAAAGCCCAATGCCCTCAAAATGGGTACTAGCCTATGCTCACTCTAAGCCCTGAGTTTTCTAGCCTATTCTGACATCAGCAGATGGCCTCAACTTTAGATGAGAAAATAGTAATAATATTGCAGTAGACGATACCCTCCTCAACACACAAGGAAGAGACTTCATCTCCCTCCCTGCCTCCCTCCCTTCCTCTCATCTCATGCTAATGGCTTAGTCCATGTGTCCACTCAGCAGAGCACAGCAAGCAGATACACTAGCTAGAAAAGGCTTCCCCCAACGCCCCCAGTCTCACAACATTCTCACCCACCAAAAACTGAATGTGACAGTTTCTGAAAGGTGGTCTCTGCAGATGTACCCACATTAAAAGGAAGCCTCCTGGATTAAAGTAGGCCTACCAGGAGAGGGGAAAGGGGGGTTCCTCCTACTCTTCTAGACTCTTTGGCTGGGCTGCAAATTAAGATGGCACAAGGCAGATTAACAGGAGAAAAGCCATATCTAAAACCCTATCTAAACCATATACACAGGCATCCCACTGAATGTGAGACTCAAAAAAGAAGCAGGTGATTGAAGTCCAAACAACATCCTGAGCTACAAAAGAATTTGGGGTTTGTGTGGGGTTGTGGTTACATACATATGGATCTGTGTGTGTATTGAGTAAAACACTGTTGGCCAGATACAGTCTTAGGTAATAAGAGTGGTCATGACAACCCTCTCTGACACTAATACTCTAACGCATGTTTTTTTTTTTTTTTTCACTGTGTTTTGGGTTGTTTTTATAAAAGCATAGTTTCCCAGACCTACTCCTGTGCCTGAGATTCTCAGAATAATCAGTTGAAAAACACCAAAGAAGTTTATCTGGGGTGGTATATTCAGATTCCTATAATTACACTTGTCATATTTCTTTTTGGAAGCTGCCCTCCTATGCTTCCTACTCACTCAAATAATAACATTATCCCTTCTTATGTCTTTGATGGGGTTGAAGGCATAATAGTCATAAAATTTAAATTAAATTTGAGTTGTTGAAGATTTAAAAGGCTATTTTTGAATCTAAATAAAATCTTTAGGTTTATAAATATAGGATATGATAGAAATTATTTAGGTTCAGAACTTTGGACACGCCAAGATAGATAATTTTTTTCTTCTTCAAGATTGCATGATATAAACAGGCTAAATATTATATGTGTAACTTTTATATATGGTTTTCTTGATTGTTTCATATTTTTCTTATTGTTTTTACTATATGAGTTAAAAAATTTTAGCCTTTTTATTAGGTAAAAGGAGGGAATTGATGGGGTAGTGTTAAGCATTCTAAATGTTAATTAATTGGTCCTGTTTGCTGTCTGTTACTTACATTGACTCTGACTGGTTAAATAAAATGCCGAGGCCTGAGACTGGGCAAAGACAGAGAAAGGTGGGACTTCCTGGGATTAGAGCAGGAAGCCTGTGCTTTAGACAGAGGATTAATTCATTCCAGCCAGGAGCAGGAAGGAGGAGGACACACACCATGGGTTAGAAAAAAGAACCTCATTCCACATGGCCAGGAACATCCGCATATCATGGAGAATGGCAGTCCAAGGGGACGTGTGTATATATGGGGTCATATTTGGGAAATAGAATTACGAGCTAGCTTAGGTGGGCCAAGATTGCTCAATTCAGGCCAAGGCTTGTTAAAAATCCACATGATGTCAGTGTGTATTCATTTATAATGGTGGGTTAAGCATTAGCAGCTGCCAAACCAATTAAATATAACCTAAATGATGATAAATCATTTAATTAGCCATTTTTTTTCTACAAGGCCATGTAGACTGAGCCCCAACAGGATGACTCTTCAAGTCCTATATGACCATTGTCTCCTTATGCAGATGACATCTGGACACTGACATGCTTGCAAGGCAGAGAGAGCGCAATTGGAACAACCCATCCACAAGGTGCAGAACTAGGATCCGCCAGCAACCACCAGAAAGAAGCCAGGGAAGGCGTCCAGAAGCTCCTCCCTGGGGCTCCAGAAGGAAGCAACTTGGCCAACACCTCCACTTCAGACCCCTGGCTTTCAGAACTGTGGGCAGACCCATTTCGGCTGCTTTCAGCTGCACCGTTTGTGGTCACTGACGTGTGAAGTGGGGTGCACACCGGTGAGGAGAGGAGGCCAAAGTTGTGAGTGTGGAGACTGGCACACAGCGAGCTTTGCCAGGGAGGAGAAGGCAGCTGCGCCCTTGCCTGTGAAAGAAGGCATGCCCCACAGGGCATGAGGGCAGAGGTAGGAAGGAAACAGCAGCTGTAGACAGATGACAGGCCTCCTCTACAGGAGATGGCAGCCTTGTGTGAGAGAAAGGAAGACATGCGACTGCATCAAGGCGGCACTGGGAGTTGACAGTAATGTGTGCAGACAACCTGGCAAGTATTGCAGTCAGAGTCAGTGGGAGGAAGTTACACAGAGAGAAGGCTAGACTCATGGAGGGCAAGGGGTGAGCAGAGAGGGGATTGGTTTGGATTCATGGTTTTTCACATATTAAAATGCAGAAATAAATGTAGACGTGAAAAAGCATGTGTTTAAGTATGTACAAATGCTTATCATAAATATACATGTATGTGCATGCATATACATATTCTCCATTCTTGTCTTCTCAGAGGGCCTGGGATGAGCAACAAACATGTCAAGGGCAATAAGAACGTCTCCTGCTCAAGTCTTCGTTTCTGAGTAACCCACTAACGAGAACCAGAGATTCTTAGAGCCATGGCTGATTCCAAGGCCAGGCCAGGGAACACAAAAGACAAGCCTTAACCAGAATGTTTACTTACTCCTTTGGGACAAGAAAATAATAGGAAAGTCTTCAAAGGAAAACAGAACATATCAAAAACAAACAAAAATCCATAGTAGCAAACTTCAACTTAAAAAGACTAGTACTGGCCAAATCAGACAGATTAAGAGCATCAAATAAGTAAAAATAAAAATGTAAGTATCCATGAATAAGTAAACAGGGAGTCAGTTTTTCCATAAAGAAGAGTGCCAACCAATAAACGCAGAACACTGGGAACTAGAGATTAACATTTGGTACCTAGCAAAGTAGTAATTCTTCAATTAAGCATCAGCAAAAAGTGGGGCATTGCTGGCACAGCCTATATGTATCCAGCACCTGGGAGGCTGAGGCTAGAGCATCAGCACCAGGCCAAGGTCTGCAAGGGCTACATAGCGATTCTGAAGCCTGCCTGGGCTACACAATGAGATTCTGTCTCAAGAAACAATGAACAGGGCTGATGAGATGGCTCAGTGGGTAACAGTACCGGCTGCTATGCCTGACAACCTGAGTTCGAGCCCCAGGACCCACAGTAGAAAAACAGAACTATGGCAAGCTGCCCTCTAACTTCCACACACCCCCACATCCCATCATGTACCCCCAATAAAAGTAAAAATGAAGAAAAAAGAGAAGGAAGATTGGTGAACGCTAATCTGTAAGGGAAAAGTCTGATAAGTAGAACATCTGCATTGTCTTAAAACTCCCTCTCACAAGATACCTACCTTTACTACAAAGGGAAAAATAACTTTAGAACAAAAAAGGCTAACAACTCCTTAATCAAGTGGCAAAATGAACATCAGCAGTAAGAGGACAAATCAGAGTCATGCTGAGGGCATGTTACTTAAAAGTATATCACCTGAGCAGCATCACAAGGGAATGCCCAATGAGGCCCGGGTTGGCAGATATTCTGTAGGATAATGGCCTTTAATTCACAAAAATGTCAAGTTCATGCAAGCTGAGGATGGATTCAAAAGGAAGGATTCCTGAATGCAAATGCCTGGCCCCAGATCAGACTCAACACAAAGCCCTTGATTGAGACATCTGGCAAACGTGAATGGGTCTGTGGATTAATGGTACCAATGCACCAGGGCATTTCCTGGCGCTGGTGGTCACGCTGCGGTGATGTGGAAGAGTGTGTTTGATGTAGAAGAGACACATTCAAGTCTTCAGTAGAGATAGGACATCAGAGTTACAAGTAACTCTCTGAGGGTTTTGGGAGTGAGGGTGGAGGTAAAAAAAATTCTTTGTACTATTCTTGTAACTTCAGTTTAAGTCTGAAATTAGTTCAAAAGAAAGGACTTGGCAGGGTAGCAATAGCAAAGTGTGCAAATAACTTACAAGGCAGGAGGGAAACAAATTTAGGCAATTATAACAAACCCCAGAACTCTTTTTGGGATGTGCTGACTATTCCAGGCACTGAGATACTACCAAGCACGTATTTCATTACCCGTCTACCCTGCCCAAGTTAAGGGACAACCCAACAAAACCACAACTATCTGATCAATGAGCCTCAGAGCTTCATTTCCTGGGAAAGATGGCGAGTGCTGGGTCACAGTTATTCACTTATACTGTTAGGGTGCATAGAAAATTAAAAAGATGACTAAAGAGTTTGCCTGCTTGCTTAGATCAGTCCCTCAATGTTAGGCATCAAAGACATTTGAGCCTCTAGTGAAATTCCTATACTAATATTTAAGGGCAGCTTTTTACATTTTAAAAACGCCATTGATCTCCCAGAAGCACTGTGGTGCCACCTCATATATTAGTTTGGTAACAAAGAAAAACAAGGGCATTCCTTCCTAGGCAGCCACAGGTTGTATATCTTAGAAGCCCCCACACCACTGAGTCCCAGCAATCAACTTCCCAAAACTGTCCATCTTCCACCAGCCCCTGAAAGTTGTCCTTCCCAGCATGGTTTCATTTTCTAGCATGACGACAGTTCCCACAGCCTTTCGGATACTTGGCCCCACAAAGGCCCGCCATGAGTAAGGGCTTCACTCTCTGCTTCCCGTTTGCAACTTTTCCTCATTTGCAGAAAGAAGTCTGAATGAACCTTCAGTTCCTCTTGCTCTACCCGGGCTGGAAATTGCAGTGGACACGCTGACCTCAGAGAGCCAACCCGAGCGCATGTAACTATTGTCCAGCAGAGCAGCTGAGACTCTGTGAGCAGCGGGGAACATGAAACCAGCGGCTCAGGAACAAATGCTCCCTTTTACAAAGACTGCACCAAGCAGCCATCCCGACTGCCCTCCACTGCCCACAATCCTGCCCTACCACTGGCTCTGTGGCCAGAACACTCTCTGAAAACCCAAGTAAGATCCTGTCACCGTGCCGAAAGCCCACTGATGTCTCAGGCGCTGACTCTCTTCCAGTCCCTGTCCTTGCTCGCCAAACTTCTAGGAGGGGGTGCAGGGAGTGTCTGCCCCAATGCCTATTCACCTGTTGTCCCTGGGAAGATTTAGGAGGTTGCTCTTTGGAAACCATAGGAGGGAAGCTTTGGAACACTTAGCTGGAGGGAGTATGTTGTTATCAGTAGACCTTAGGTTTCTAGGCCAGCCCCACCTCTTGTCCCCTCAATTCTTGCTGATCTGTCCAGATGTGAGTCAGCAACCTCTTATTCCTGTTGCTACAGCAAACAGCCAGTTCCCCACCAAGCCCTTTTGCCTCAATGAACTATGTACCTAAATGTCAGTCAAAAAAATAAACCCTTGTGTCTTACCAGGTATAAGGTCACAGAAACAACAACAACAAGGAAGTAACTACGACCAGGTAAGGTGGCCCATGCCTCTAATCCCAGCACCTGAGACAGAGGCAGGTGGATCTCAGTGAGTTCAAGGTCAGCCTGGTCTACATAGCAAATTCCTGGCCAGCTAGGACAACATAGTGTCTCAAAAAAAAAAAAGAAAAAGTAACTAATACATTGGCTTTCTCAGTTTCCTGATTTAGCTTCAAAAGTATTTCCTAAGCAAGATTTCCCAGGATCCACAAGGAAAGCCCCCCAAATCTATGTGGTGCTCCAACAGTCAAGAAATCTCCAAAAAAAAAAAAAAAAAAAAAAAAAAAACAATTCTTTTTTAATTAGTCTATCCCTAGGCCTTGGGAAGAGTATGGTAAAGCCAAAAGTTAATAAATATTTTAAATAATCGGTCATTTACTACAGTAGTCTCCCTTACCCATTGATTCCATGGTTTCAATTACTAGAGGTCAAGCACTGTCTGAAAATATTAAATGGAAGTTCCAGAAATAAATAATTCATAATTTTAAAGTAACTTATGCTATATTGTTAGGACTGCTCTATTTTATTATTGATATTCTTTATCTTTTTTTGTGTTGTTTATTTATGTGTATCTATGTGTTTCTGTAGGGGGATATGTGCACATGAGTACAGGTAACTTTCAAAAGCCAGAAGAGGGCATCAGATCCCTCGGAGTTCGAGCTACAGGTGGTTGTAAGATGTTGGAACCAAACTAGGGTCTTCTGGAAGAGCTGCAAGCATTGTTAACTTCTGAGCCATCTTTCTAGCACTCATTCTTGATATCCTCTTGATATTCTACTGTGCCTAATTCATAACTAAACTCCAGAGGTATGTATGTAACCGAACTTTTAAATTATTATTTATCATTTATTTATTTATTACTAAATTCACTTATAACAAACACCAACAATTTCTTAACTATTAATCCTATAAATTCCTACAACCCCTTTAACCTATCCACTAAACCTACTGATAATTATTTTTCTAACCTTTTAGAATGATAGTCTCTGGGGCAGGTCCTCAGTCGTCAGGAACACAGTCTTTGTTGTAGATTCTTTAATGCACTTAGCAGTGCTTTTTCTGGATCTCTCAGATGCAGGTTCGTCAGGGTAAGTTGGTTATTGCAGTCTCACCTTAAATAAGGCTTCATGTTTTTTTCTCTATGGGAGACCCCAGCCGTCTGCAGGCCAACTTACTTCTTTTGAATCAGGAACTCAGCTGCCCTGCCTCAGTCCTTAAAGCCAGGCACAGTTTCCTTTAGGCCACTGTTCGGACAGATCAAACCCCTCTAGGCAAAAGCTGAGCCACAGGGTTTAGTCCTTGGCCTTTTGGTGTCTTGCTCAGGCTTTCTTTGCTCACCAGCTTCTTTCTGCTTCAGGGAAATCTGGCCATCAAATGATGGCCAGCACTTTTTTCAGCAGGACTCTTGGAGCTCTCTAGCATCAGGGGCCTCATCTCCTTCTGGGCTCCATGCACTGTCCTTAAATAGGAGGAACTCTGTTTCAGCTTAATTTCAGCTCCGCCCACTTAGCAGCTGAAAACAATGTCAGGCCAGATACTTTGTTTCTTCAAGTCCATTAAGTCTTTCCTGTTTTCCTGACTTCAACCTTGTTTTTCAGTCTATTGAGTATTTCCTGTTTTTCCTGACTTCAACCTTGTTTTTCAGTCTATTTAAGTCTGTTTGTTTCCTGTTTTTAGTCCACATGCTGATAATGCTCTTCATGCCCCGAATTAAGAGACAGTATCAGAAACCCCTATATATTTTCTAAATCTAACTTATCTAACCCCTACAGTATGTATGTATAGGAAAATTATATATATATTATGTATTTTATATATATCAAAAGCCTTACTATCCACATTATTATCCATAGTTGCAAGAATTCACTGGGAGTCCTGCAAAGTATCCCCAGTGGGTATGTGAGGACCATAACATTAACATCAAGCAGCATGTTGACCAAAGGGAAATTCCTAGGCAACAACCATGAGGAAAATGACGAACTACTATGGAAAGAAATATTTATTATCTATCTACCTGTATGTGCTGTAGGGAATTCTGCCAAAGAAAGCAGTAGGGAATATATTTTTAAATTATGTCCCATAAATAATATGTTATATTATTTTACAGTTACAAGACAGAATTACAATTACAGAATCTTGTTTTAAATTCCACGTATAGGAATTCACCAGGAACGCAGTCATTCTCACCACAGTGCCATAACCAACAGTTCATGATGATCAGCATGGCGATCACGTCATTTATTGGCCAACCTGGGAATGTTTTGAGTACAGATCAGACACTGATGGTACATGTCAGTGGCTATCCTAGAAACAGATATAAGAAGGTATATCTATCCTCAAGAGACTTAAAAGTAAGGCCAGCATGGGCTACACAGGTGTGACCTTGTCTAAGGCAAAAAAAAAAAAAAAGTGAGGCTGTCCCTGGAAAAACGAGGATGGGAGGATCCCCTGGCTGTAAAAACCACTGTGCTGGAACAAGCTACCATCTTTTATTCAAGATCTTTGGGCCAGGAATGTTTCAGAATTTGAAGCATTTGGGTTTAGAAAGATAATAAGGTGCACATACTATATGGAACACGTGATGCCAAAATATGTCTAGGGCAGACCCCCTTAATCCAGAAAAATAATCTTGCAGCAAAATTTATACATCCTCATTGGCTGGGACAAATAAACGCCATGGATAGCCTCATGTTGACTGAGGGACAACTGTACTGCCAGAGGAGTCCTGAGAGGAACTTCCAGGCTTCCGTACTCTTTGGATTACAAGTGAAGGCAGTGGATTTCACATTATTTCCATCCTTGGAATATGCTGTTGTTTCCCTGTTGTGCAGGAAAATAGGCACCCTGGTCATTAAACTGTACTCCCATTACAAATCCATCTAGCACACAGTGGGCTTAATTTAGTGAATAATAGCATTCTTTAGTCCTAATAGGCAAGAACTTAATGCAAACTCTGTCCCTATTAGAAAGTGGGAAAATGTTTCCAGAATACTTTTACAAAATTTGAATCTTAAGTAATCATTTAAGTGATTACTTCCTTTGAATCAGGTTTACTTAGTCATGTGAATAAAAGTACCCTTTAAGCCCGGCGTGGTGGCGCACGCCTTTAATCCCAGCATTCAGGAGGCAGAGGCAGGTGGATCTCTGTGAGTTCAAGGCCAGTCTGGTCTACAAAGTGAGTCCAGGACAGTCAAGGATATGCACAGAAACCCTGTCTCAAAAAAAAAAAAAAAAAGAAAGAAAGAAAAAGAAAAAAGAAAAAAAAAGTACCCCTTTGTTTATATTTTATAAATAAGCATAAAATGTTTATTTATAAAATAAGAATTAAACAAGATTTAAAATGTCTTAAATCTTCTTTATAATGATATTTGTTGTAGCCTTGCTTGTTCTCCTATGATGTTTAATACTGGATTTTGGGCCAGCAAGACGGCTCAGGAAGTAAAGGCACTTGCTGCCAAGGCTGACACCCCAAGTTTGACTCTAGCAACCAAAATTGTGAAAGAGAGAATGGACTCCAGAAAGTTAATCTTTGACCTCCACATTCACACCGTGGCTCACTCACACTCACACAAAACAAACAAATAAGCAAATAAATAAATGTAAATGTCTTATTCCAAAAAGTTATTATAAAGATAATTTATTACAATTGGATGCTCTTTGTAACAGATCAGACTGAATTCATTGTTTCTGGATGCGTTTGGTTGAGGTCCACATCACATATGGAAACTACGAGCTGCACTTCTTTTTTTCTTTAAACTTTTTCAAGACAGGGTTTGTCTCTATAACAGCCCTGGCTGTCCTGGAACTCACTCTGTAGACCAGGCTGGCCTCAAACAGAGGAGATCCGGTGCTGGGATTAAAGGCGTGCGCCACCACACCCTGACAGTACAGACAGCTGTGAACTGCCATATGGTGCTGGGATTTGAACCTGGGTCCTTTGGAAGAACAGTCAGTGCTCTTAACCACTGAGCCATCACCCCAGCCCTAAAGTTGCACTTCTTCTGCTGGGATAAGCCTTACTCCTCTACAAGGGCGATGGTATGAAACTAAAAGTAACTATGGAGAGTAGGAAGAATGAAAATTTACCCCATTAAAAAAGAAAGTCTTTAAAACGTACTGGCAACATTACTCTTAACACTCAATTTTGATTAAAAGGAAAAGAACATCACAATAATGTGGGAAGAAAAATGTGCACAGAAGCCCCTGTGTTCTGTGAAATTCCTGAGCACACCCCACTCGGGGTGGTACAAAAACACTAACACTAAAGAAAGTCAAGGTGAAGAGTCCCCAAACTCTTAAACTATCTGTGCCTGAAATGAACTGTATACCTTCAAAAGATAACATTTGACTCAAAAACATGCTTTGCATATTCCTCAGGTGACGGTAGAAATGGGGGTGAGGGACACTTCATAAAGGCTGATCATCTGCCATTCGACTTGGCATGGGCCTCACTGAACCTCAGGCACCCTGTGAGGTCACTATCATTGCCACCTTCATTTAAAGATTCTGTCTGTGCCTCTGTCCCTGTCCCACCTGATACAGGGACACTGAGTTCCATTAGCATGAGTGCTCAGTTACCCAAATCTGAACTTCAACCTTCAGAGATGATATTGCTACTAGGAAATCCCCAGGGGACAATCTTTATCTGTGTGTGCCCTTTGGGTACTCAAACATAAATGGAGCATTTGGTCATGTCTCTAGCTCTGTCAACGGTCTCCCCAGGTGTGGAACCAGAAACATGTCATCCTCCCAAGTCTATTATATCACAGAGAACCAATAGCCCACACCGCTCACTGAGCCCATCAGTTTTTAACTTTGTTTAGATTGAAGAGAGGACACTAACACTAAAGAAAGTCAAGGTGAAGAGTCCTCAAACTCTTAAACTATCTGTGCCTGAAATGAACTGTATACCTTCAAAAGATAAAATTTGCCATGCATGCACCCACAAACACAGACGGAACAAGAGGATAAGCAAGCTCTGTGGGACTCTTCCTAAAAGAAGTCTTGTGACCCTACATAACCGCAGGGTTGTACAGATAAAAACAAACTTTTTTTTTTTTCAATCCATCACAACAAATCCAGCAGCAAAGGGAGCTTGGCTTTAAAACCTGAAACCCCACAGCACCCTCCGCAGCATCCATCTAGAGAATACAATGAGGCAAGAGGGGCCACCAGTCCTCATCCTGTCTATTTGGGATTCAGTGGACAAACAGGCAGGAAGGCAGGACCCAGAGGTAAGCCACAGCGCTGTCCCCTGCTCTTCTTGGCCTAGCAGCCGGCAGAAAAAGGGGGGGGGGGGAATTGTGGGGACAATTAGCAGGGACTTGCTCTCCAAAGTGACTTTCAATTCTTTCCAAAAAGGACACTTTCCTCGTGACAAGTTCCCTACAACCAAAGGTTTGTTGGATTTTTCTGGTTTTGGTTTTAGTTGGGAGTGTTTTGCTTTGTTTTTGTTTTTGAGATCTATTTTTACTGGTGTGTGTGTGTTTGCACACCAAGTGCGTGCGGATGTCTTCAGGCCAGAAGAGGGCTCTGAGTCCCCTGGAGCAGAGCAGCTGTGAGCTGAGTAATGTGGGGGCTGGGAACTGAGCTCAGGTCCTCTGGAAGAGCAGCAAGCACCCTTACACCAGGTTTCCAGCTCAAGACCAAAGGTTTTCCTCCAGGAAAATCATTCTATCCCTAACCTATCAGGAGCAAGGAAGATAGTCAAAAGGGAAGGCCATATCCAGGCTCAGAGACTCTGGAAGAAAGACAAAGTTTGCTCCAGCACCATGTTGCTAGTGTTCTTTACACCCACTGCTATTTAGCATAGGAGCTACAATTTCCCAACGGCACAGGACCTGTCTGAACCTGCCTGGTTTCAAATCCTAGTTCTATTACTTAGCTCTGCGGCTTCTGGTAGGTTACTGATCCTCTCTGTTCTTACCAAGTTTTTTAAGGATAAAATGAAGAGGCACATGAAACATTTATTGTAATCCTACCACTCAGGAAGCTAAGGTAGGAATCTCAAGCCAACCTAGGCTACACAGCTAGACCCTTGTCAAAACAAACAAACAAACTACTAGAACAAAGAGGTGTAGGCAATGGTTCTGTCAAGAAAGTACATGCTTTGGAAAGTGAAGAATTGAGTTGGATCCCCCCAAAACACATAAAAAAACGAAAAAAGAAAAAGCCAAGCGTCATGGTTTATGCTCCTAAGCCTGCTAGCGCTGCAAGCTGGCCAGCCAGTCTAGCCTAATGAAGGAGCCAAGCAATGGGAGACCCTGTTTCAAAATCCAAGTTCTTTCCCAGTCAGGGAAGCCTTTCTTCTAGGGCTAGTGGTTCCAAGGTTAAGGGCACCTTTAAACTCAGACTTGGTTCCCAGGACCCACATGGTAACTCACAACTTTCTATAACTCCAATTTGAGGGTATCTGGCGCCATCTCTGGTCTCCATGGGCACTGCACATACATAGTTCACATGCATACATGAAGTTAAACACTCATACACATAAAATAAAATAAATAAATCTTTAAAATTAAGTTGCAGGGCACCTGAAGAGTGACACTAAAGGTTGCCCTCTGGTATGTATACACACACACACACACACACACACACACACACACACACACACACACA
>CAJQZJ010015786.1:4344099-4413196 GCA_907164525.1 Lophiomys imhausi | reverse complement strand
GTGTGTGTGTGTGTGTGTGTGTGTGTGTGTGTGTGTGTGTGTGTGTGTGTATGTGTATACATGTATATGTGTGTACATGTATGTATATGTGTATGTATGCGTATGTGTATATGTATGTGCATGCCTATGTGTGTGTCCACATGTGTTCGTGTGTGTATCAGGAGATAATTTCAACATTACTCCACAGGTACAGTCTAGCTTTTTCTGATACAAGGCCTCCTGTCACTGGCAGGGATCCATCCTCCTGTCTCCACCTCCCCAGTGCTGGGATTACAAATGTGAACCACCTGGCCTGGCTTTTACATGAATGCTGGGGACCAAACTCCAGTCCTCAGACTTGTACAGTGGGTACTGAACCAACTGAGCATCTCCCCAGCCTTCTCATTGCACCTTTCATCCCTTGTACCATCTAATATGGTAGCCATTAGCCCCTTGTGTCTGCTGAACACTCAGAATACAGCTAGGTTGAGTTAAGACAAGGTGCAGGTTAAAAAAACAACATAGTGGGCTTTAAAGATCTGGTATTTAAAGGAAATTTAAAATAATGTTGCTGCATTAATGATATTGAAATAATACTTGGGAAGGAATGGGTTAAACAAATTTTATTATTAATTTCACCTGTTTCTTTTACTTTTCTAATATAGATAAAAAAAAAACAAGAAATAAACAGGTGGCTCACATTGTATTTGTACTGGACAGTGTCCTCATTCATCCTGCCCACATTTGGTTTTGTCCTTCAGTCTCTAAGAGACTAGTAATTAATACACCCAAACCTTGGTTTCAACACAATCATAAAATAAGTCTGTATTCATAATTAGAGAGAAACTGTTCTAATGTTTAATCAGATTAAAAAAATAGGCACGTTGATCTTCTTCCATTGGGAAGAATCAGAGAGCACAATGTGACCCGGGCTTCCCAAGTGATTGTCCATGAGGAGACTTGCAAAATGGGTATAGGAGGAACATAACACCCGTGGATGGTTTAGGATTCCTGAAAAGTGCCCTATCCTCCTGGGACAAGAGAATGGACCTGACATGAACCAACAGAGGAGGTATAGGATATAAAGGGGGCAGTGCTCACTAGATCTCTTGACTTTGCACATGCCCTGAAATTTAGATCTGTGGCCATTTGTCTAAATTAAGTGCTCATATCTGATGGGGGGGGGAGCTCTTATCTCCTCAACAGACTCAAATAATACAGCCTAGTCCAGACCTCTTAATTAGGGTCCCAGGTTACCAAAGCTAAAAAGCTCCCTTTCTGCCCAAGCATTTATACTACAAAATGGATAGGGTACAAAACATGGAGGACATCCCGAAATGATAACAGTCATATATCTTAGAAGAACCCTTAATCCTTTCCTCTCTATCTCAGAGGAGCTAAATCTCAATATCTCTCTCTGTCTCTATCTCTCTCTCTCTCCCTCTCTCTCCCACTCTTCCTCCCTATAGGGAAGGGAGAGAGACACATTCTCTACAGAGTGAAACGCCCAAACCATGATCCATCAGGATCTAGGTGTGAGGGACCAATATTGCAATGATCCTCTTGTTGACTTGCTTGTAAATATCAGTAGTAATTCTCATCTTGTGCTCAGGTGTTGTGTGTTTCTATGGTATTTGCAATCATAAAAGGCAGAACTGCCAAGTGGGGTAACATCTTAAACCATTACTAATTCTTGGCATACTCAGGCAATGGTTCCTCCCTGCATTGGCTAGAAGAGTCTCGGCTCTAGAGCCTGGTTCTGCACAAGGAAGCAGAGTAGAAAATGGCTAAGTCTGTAGGTAGCATCTTCAACAACGTCCAATTTCCTTTCTTTCTTTTTTCTCTTTCTTCTCTCGTGTGTGTGTGTGTGTGTGTGTGTGTGTGTGTGTGTGTGTGTGTTTGAGACAGGGTTTCTCCATGTAGCTCTGCTGTCCTGGAACTTGCTCTGTAGAACAGACTGGCCTTGAACTCAGAGATCCACCTATCTCTGCCTCCTGAGTGCTGGGCTCAAAGGTGTGCACCACCATCGACTGGCCCAATTTCCTTTTTCTGATATCACACTTACTAGAGGCGGGTCAGTGGGGGACACATAAGTGTTGTCTTGAGAACATTTCTCTAGTATGAGAATAACTATGGCTGATTCAAATTTGGAAAATACAAAGTGTCTAAAGGGGTATTTTTTTAAAAGTCAAATATAATCCTACGATCAAACTGTTTTCTTCTACCATTTTTTAACATTACATAAACAAAATACATACAATTTTAAAAATAAGAATGGGGGCACAATCTAATATCCTTTTCTCCCAGCCAACCAGCCTGTGATAAACATTTTCTTTCATTAAATGCTATTCAAAAGTATGAATTTTTTAAAACTACCTATTTTTACGGGTGTATTCAAAGGGCTCCCAAGCTTCTATATCTTGAAATCCAATTCAATAAATATCCTTATACGTAAATCTTTGTTCTAACCTCTGGTCACCTCCAGGAAGGGGGTTCCTAGATTTCCATTACTGGAACAGAAAGTTTAACTCTTGTTTTATTGAGGTTTGTTTGTTTTGAAAGTAAGTGTCATGGTATACCCAAACTAGGCTTATAATCACTATGTAGGACCACCTCAACTTTGCAACAATCCTCCTGCCTCAATCTCCATGGCAAGCATGAACCACTGTGACTACCTGGCTTGCACATTTAACATTTTTAACACTGTTAAGCATACGTCACAGGTGAAATTCCAGAAAGTTCCTCTCAGCGTAAAGCCTCAACTGCATTGTTACAGGTTTCCCAACAATGGCACCTACTCAGCTACAGCACTCACGGTTCAGTCTCCACCTATCCTTGAAGAAAGCACAAATACTGGCCATTCTGTTGTCCTGCTTCCATATAAAGCACTTGTGACCTGACGAGAAGAAAACTCAATCCAAGAAGAGCATCGTGGGTGATGGGGGAGTTGGCCTCTGAGAGCTGCCATAGTGCTTCTGGTTCATTGTGTTGCCTCTTATCTTCTGGGGGGGCTGGTTTTTAGAGAAAGATGGGGGGATATCTTACCATGTGGGTCTCGGTCCTTTAGTCCCCAATACTTCAATTATCAATACTTCTAAAGTGACTTCAACCACGCCCAAGTGACACTCACTTAGAAGTCCATGTTTCCTTGCATAAATGCAGCTTCTGCCCTGCTGTTTCTTGTCTAACCCAAAGGCAACAGTAGAGGCTACTTCAGCATTTCAACTGACCTTGGAGTGAGTACTACCTCACCCCCCTCTCCTTCCTTAACTCCATAAGGTAGTTGAAGCTTTGCAAAGAAGGAAATCTCCTGAAATTTAACTTAGTTGTATATGCTTCAAGTGTTAAGAATCCTAAACTTGGAGCCCTCAGTGCTTAAGAATGCTGGACATTCTTCCACAGAACCAAGGTTCAGTTCCCAGAATCTACAGAGACCCACACCCATCTGGAACTCCAGATCCAGAGGATCTGCCACCCTTCGCTGGCCTCTACAGGCACTAGGCATGCACAGGGTGCACAGACACACATGAGGCAAAACTCTCCGACACATGAAATTAAAATAAATGTTAACCATCTAAGCCAGATGTGGCAATTCACAGAGAGGCAAATGTCCGCCTGCCTAACTGCCTCTTCTCTCTTTGCCAGTACCAAGAACCCACTACTAGCTTCTTCCTCATTCTCTCTCCAACTCTCCCTTTGTCAGGCTCTCCCCCCTTCCACTCCATCATCCTACTAATGCCCCATTTAGGTGTTAGGACACTTTCTCCTCACCACTGTTCTTTCCCTCATCTCCGATAAATCTAGGATAGAGAGAACAAAATAAAAAAAAATAACTGATATTGGCTGAAATAAGGCAATTTCTAGGCAGCTCCTTCTCATTTGAAACATCAACCAAACGAAATGGGGAGTGAATCAAAGTCTTGAAGCTCACAGGCCCAAAATAGAGTCTTCTATCTAGAAAGGACATCTTTGGATTGTCCCTAAATGTGACAAGTATAAGCTCAGGAAGGGCAAACTAAGGTGTAAGTTCACTTTCCTTTGGCTGTCCAAAGCATGAATATCAGACACTGTTGCAAGGATAGCAGTAGATAGATATGTACATTTGAAAATAAATTATTTAGGAAAATGATACGGGAAGTACTTATTACTAAAAAAAAAATTCATTCAATGAAAACTGGTCAGGCTTTTATCACACAAAATTCGAAATTAAGATATTTGTTCAACTGCATTGATTGTGGTCTCAAAACCATTTTTTTAAATCCTTGGACAGTCCCCCCCCCCCAAAGCCTCCTGTTTCTCTTATGTGTCTCTTTGTTCAACTCTAGTTCTTTCTGGTTTATCAGAGCTTAGAAAAGGAAGTGCAAACCAGAACAGAAACAAAACAAGTCAGGAAAAATAACACACCCTAACTATCTATGACCTTCCTGCCCAAGGAGACAACAGCAGGCAACTGTGTTCCTTGACTCTTAAAAATGGAAAAGTCAGAGTGGGACAACCAGGATGTGAATATTGTTTTTGGTATGGTGACTAAGGTCAGTAGGGATGGCACCAACACAGGGAAGCCCTATTCAGAGCAAAGTGTAAAATGTACAAGCAAGTGGCTGTTGTTCGCTGGTTGCTTGGCACAGCCTCTAAGCCAAGGTGGAGACTAAAGACTCACCCTGGGAAGAGATCCTTGACTAGTGAGTGGTTCTGTACCTTTGCCCTGGCCGCACAACTGAGGGAGGCTGGGGTGGAGGACCTGGTACACCCTAGAGAACAAGAGGCTCATAATGAGGGAGAGAAGAGATATATTATATACTGTAATATATTATAATACTGTGGATTGTAGCCAGTCTCAAACCAAAAGGATTTAGACTTGAGGATTGTAGTTAGTCTCAAATCTAAAGAATCCGGAATGGTTTCTAAATGTCCCTTTCCCTTGGTCATTTAATAATAAACAAATGTACTACCTGGTCCCTTAAGGATTGCAGAACTATCTACTCACGTTTTATGGAACTAAGGTCCTAAAAGGGAAAGTTACTAAAGAATGGAAAAAAAGAGGTAAAAGTCAACTCCAAGGCTTGGGGTGTAGCTCAGTAACAGAGTAGTTGCTTAGCATTCTCAAGGCTCTGGGTTCAATTAAGGGCACTGTGTGTGTGTGTGTGTGTGTGTGTGTGTGTGTGTTACTTGAAATAAATCAAGTTATGTTTATGTTGTATATGACTAGAACTTGAAATTAAACAATTTATATACATGTAATTTGTATTTGTATACAGTGTACGTTTGTGTGTATGTGTGTGTAGTGAATTCTAGGTTTCTGAGTCCATTCACTGTCCTCTACACAAAACTTTGTGCATGGCCAGTTTGTCCACAAATGTTTGATAAGTGAATATGTTTGTGGGTTACTACATTTAACTATTCACTTAAAGTGATGGTATGGGATTCCTGGATCCCTAGAAGTCGTCAAAGTTCTGGAGGAAGGTCCTCACCTGGTTCCGGTACATCAGGATTGAAAGTTTAAAACAGACCTACCCAGAATGCCAACACATGGGTTTCCCTACGTTTGGGCAGAATAAGATTTACTAGACTTGATGAGAATAGCTCTTTTCAAGTTGACCAGGAGTTCTGACTAGAAGTCACAGGGGTCTAAGAAGTCACGCTTCCTAAATGAACGCAGTTTGTCTCAGGGACTCAATCCTAAAATGAATCTTGTAAGGGGTGAAATCAATTAAAAGAGTTCCCAGCCATATGCTGGCAATCATAGGCCTGCTGCTTGCTCAGAATTCAGAGAGCCTGAAGAGTCTTCACATGGCCACAGGTGGGTGTCAGCTGCCTGGTGCATGTATTTTCCTGAGTAGTGTTTTCCTTGGTATTTTATTTTAAAATAATGGCTTCAGGTTTAAATCTGATACATATACATAATTTGTTACTCTTCTGGGGGCTAAATCAAAGCTTGATCAAACCTCCCTAGCTACAATCTCCACCATCTAACATCTAACGCACCCTCTCAACTCAGCCCATTATACATTAAGCTGATATTCTTAACTAAATATTAATCCATGCAAGTCAAAGAGCAGGGCATGAATGGGGCAGACCCAAGCAGAAAGTCCTGCTCATCCCCTCCCCCTGTTCAGGAAGTGCAAAACAGATGAAAATAATTGGCTTTATTATTAATACTTCTTGTTATTTCACAGCATTTTCACATATTTATTTGTGCCTGGTATTATGTGTTTTCTATATAAATACATACTTTGAAGATTATTTTCACCTGTAATACCATATTTTTTACATATAATGTTGAGCACTCCAGCACTCAGTAAATCCAAGTCAACCAAATCCCTTTAATGACAGTGCAACAGAAAACAGAATGGAAGATGGTTGAATTAGTGGCAAGCCTATCTCTTGGCATGAAAAAACCCCTTGCTCCAACTGCAGACAGACTGCTGTCCAAAAAGGACAAAACTTGGTAGCAGGGAAGTCGACAGCCTAGCTCTGCCAAGACAGGGTAGGTAAGTCCTTCATAATCCCTGCTCTACAACAAATGTCTGTCAGAGAAACAGGACCCAAAGGCTAAAGACTGATGCAGGAATGTATGGAGAGAAAATGGGAACTGTCCAGGCAGTCACTGGTATGTCATTTCTTAGTTTTGGAAGCTGCAGGCCCTGCACTTCCTATATAAGCAGATATATTTATCCCTCTCAGGTCTCTGAGGTGGTTGAAGAATAGACAGCTAGAGTCTCATAGTTAAATTTTGAGTTGTTTAGGAATCAAGAGGGTGTTATAGATCTAAGAAGATACTCTTAAAAGTGTGTTGCAAGTTAGTATGAATGTTGAGTCAGATATAGACCTTTAAACTCATGGAGATGGTTAGATAGTAGATTGTTAAAGTCAGGGACCAAATATGTATAAACTGGACATTGGAAGGTATACTGGGCCAGTTAACTCTCATAAATGTGACATATTTATATCTGTTGTTTGTATAGTATTTACTGTTATAAGAGAAGGAACCATCTGCTGGACTGAAAGGGGAAACTTCTGGGGGGAAGAGGGTGGAAGGGCGGGATAGGAAGGGGGAATAGGGAGGGGTTTGTGACTGAGATGTAACTTGAAGAAAAAAAAATAAAGTATTTAAAAAAAAAACAGAATGGAGCTAAGCCATATCTGTAATAGCAGTAACTTAACAAGTCTATCACGACCTGGGTGTTGTATCTCTTATAAAAAGAGAAAACACGTTGTCTCTCACACTCAGATCCTAACCTATAATTCATATGTGCATGTGTATACAGCTCTAAATGTGGGTATCATATACTATTTAGAAAAGAGACCAAGAAAGGGTAATATTAGATGATGGGGAAGGACTGAATTCAGGCAAAAGGAACCATGACTCATGAAAGAGGATATAAAGCTAACGTTTTTCTAGCTTCAGTCCTGCTTTAGGTTTTCATTTTAGTGGTAGATAAGTGCATACCAATGTAATTAATGGCAAAGTGTAAACCCCCAAGTGACACTCCATGACTTCAGAAAGGGCATTCTAACTTCTACAGAAGGTCACAGAGATGCATAGAGTTTGGGATTGAGCAAGTGTTTTTATGTGTAATTCAATTAATGTACAAATGAATTGGGAAAACACTCATCCAAATTAGTTATCCCCATATCATCAGGTCTCCATGGATACCACTTAACTTTTCTACCACACACACACAAAAATCCATTCACATATTTCATTGTTAAATATTTTCTTGATAACTTACATATAATAGGTATCCAGTATTTAATTCTTTGTCATTATTTATATACCCTCAGAAGTATTGTCCTAATTGTGATTCTCCACTTTTATTTTACAGATAAGCTCTCTCAGTCTTTATCTGAACTCGAACTCACAATCCTCCTGCCTCAGCCTCCCTACTGCTAAGATTAGAGGTATGTGCTAGGACACTCACCTCCATATATATATATTAGCCTTAACAGTAATCTAAGAGAACTTATAAAGTTAATGTGTGACACATTTGTGGGTTGCTATAATTTACACAATATTCTTTCATACACAGTATCTCAACTGTTCCCCAAAGCAGCCCTGTACATATATTCCCTTTCTTAGACTAACCCCCAAAGGTAATTACTGTATTTATTTTTAGTTGTTGTCAGTTCACAGCTAGAATGTAACCATTGTAGAGCCTGAAAAGGCTGTCCTTCTTGGTTCCAGATGAATCGACACAGCCTACCACTGTGTCTGGGAGTTAATGTCCTACAAACATTTGCCAAATATATAAATAAATTCTCTAGATTGCTTTAAGCCTGTTTGGTAGAAGGCAGATAAGGGACCTGTCACAATATACCCCATGTACTAAGTCTGTTTGCTATTTTTAAAAAATGAAGTGAAAATGCTGGGGGAAAATACATTTTTTTACTAAATGAAGCTGAGATTAAAAGGGCAGTGCTCTTGGGTATGTGAGGAAATCGGTGTATATCAAATCTTGAATATTCAAAGTTTTAATTCTTTCACTCCTAGATTTAAACAGCCTTCACTAGCTCTGGTATATTAAATATTTGCTTAATGAAGTATTTCAGGAGGTGAGGTAGGAGAAAAGTACAGCCATAGTTCATAGAGTTGTCAGGACTTTATGGTAATACCTCTTTTCCCTTAATTTGCTTCTAATTTGATTATAAACCCTCAATTTTTTTCATAAAGATGACATTTTTACAGGTAAGTCTGTCTGAAACATGTGGAACTCTTCCTAACTTTTGAAGATCAACAGAAAAAAAAAGACAACTCACTGAGAATGAAATATATAAATGTTTAATTTTAAGAAGCAGTAACAAATCTAAGCGCAGGCCAAAATCTAACTTCTTACACAAGCTAGGCTGTACATTATAATCATTCACCAATTACAGTGAAATTCCGGACTTTGCCCCATCAATCAATAAATGTTCCAACGTTACCCCTTAGAGATGCCAACTCAAGTCCTAAATATTCCATTTGCTTGAAGCTGCCTTAGAAAAGCCAAATTCCAAGATTTTATTGGTTTCTATTTTACACACACACACACACACACACACACACACACCAGAAAACGAATGAGAGTTAAGAAAAATCATAGAATCCTGAACTTATGCTAGTGATTAAGTTAAAACAGGGCGACCTCTGGGGCCCTGCCCTGACCAGGCAGCAGTACATCTGTCTACCACCCCAGTCATCCACCTTCAGTAAACAGTAGACTAACAGATCTGTCTCTGCACCTGCCCTTTAGCACAGAAGTGCAGACTGCTAACTTCAAATGCCACTTGCAGTCCGTTGATGTAGGAAAAAAAAAAAAAAACTAATAAATGACTTCAGGCTTGACCACAAGCTCAGTGATTCCTGAAAATGCACAACAGGAAATCTGTCTCCACCCTCCGGAGCCATTCATCAAGGAGCAGCCCGGGGTCCTGGCCACAGGGAGGCCAGTGGCAGAAAGCTAACCCAGCACCACTCTGCCTCCCTGGCACGACACGACTGAGGACAAGGAGCGCCCACACAGGAGGGAGAAGGGGACGAGGAACACGTCCCCAAGTTTCAAACACATCGTGGTTCAGGGCTGCAAACCCATCCGCAGACGAGTGACAACCTCAACTGCCAATCCCGGGGGTCTTATTTCCATCCGACTACCAAGGGGTGGGGGGGTGTCTTGCGTCCACCGACTGATCTCGGCGTCTCACCTGGTGCCCGAGCACAGTCCTGGCTCGGGGCTGAGGCTGTCAGCCTCCTTCCCTTCCCTGCTCCTACGGGGTGAGGAATGAGGGTGGCAAACGGTCCAAGACCCGGGGCCCAGAGGACGGCGTCCCGGGAGCCGCGCCCGGGCCCAGCGTTCTCGCGAAGGCTTCCCGGGCCGCTCGGGGGCGCTGGCCCCCCAAGGCCGGGCGGCGGGGACTGGCCGGGCACCGCGATTGGCCGCGGCCCGCCTCGCTCGCCCGGAGAGCCGGGCCGGCGGGGCGGAGAGGAAGTGGCGGCCGCCGCTCTGCACCAACCATGTTCTGCCGGCGGGCGAATGTCACCCGGCGCCCAGAGCGGGTCGGAGGGCGCGGGGCGGGCACTCGGATCTCCACCTCGTCCCCGAGACCCCCCACAAGGGCTCGCCAACGCCTCCCTCCCCCCACCCCGGCAAAGCCCGCCCGCGGGGCGCCGCTCGATCCCCCCGAGGCTCCCCGCCCCCACACCTCGCCCGCTCCGTAGCCGAGGCGGGTCCGGGCCCAGCGCGCCAGGCCGGCCCAGGGGCGCCCGCGGGGACCCGGAGGCGCTCCCAGCTAGGCCGCGCCGGGGTGGATGACCCCTGCGCTCGGAGCCCTGCCGGGACGCGCCCCCCGGACGCCTCGCGCGCACTGGGACAAGTGTAGTGACAAAGCCCCGAGGCCAGGCCGGGCGCTGGCCGGCGGGGAGGAGGAGGACGAGACGTCCCTGGCGAGTGGCGGCGGCCCAGCCCCCAGGAAGCCGGGCGCTCCGGGCAGGCCCGCGCCCAGCCCCGCGCGCGGAACCCGCCCGGCCCCAGTGGCCGCGGGCACCCGACGCCCGTCACCCGACTCCGAGCCCCGCGGGCGAGCGCATCCCGGGACCGCCTTAGGGCAGCCTTCAAGTTTACTGGGGCCACTGCCCGGGCACGGGCATCTTCGGGACCGCGGGTGCCAGTCTATTTACACCGGAGACTGCCGGGAGAGAAGGGCCGCCGGGCACCGAGACGAACCCGGTTCCCTTCCTCGGACCTGGTGGCGACAGTGTCTGTAAACACACACACCAGACACACACACACACACACACACACACACACGCTCACTCGCACGCACGCACACACACACGCCGATTTTATTTTAAATGAGGCCCCGACTCCAGCGGACCAGCACCCACAACGCACGACACCTGGGGCGCAGAATCACACAGAGCAGATCCGTGTCCATGGAGCCACCTCTTCGCATCTGCAAATCCAAAAGTGAAATTAAACCTCCACTAACCTCCTCCTCCTCCCTCTCTACCTCCTCCTCCTCCTTGCAGCCTCAGCAGCCCTAGTACCAGCAGCAACAGCAGCAGACCCCTGCTTCCCCTAAAATCGGATGATCCATAACTGCGCCGACTCTTCCTCCAAAAACCGATATTAATATTTATGAACCCCGGCATTTTCCGTCTGCGAAACATCGTGTCAAAGCATCAGGACGCACATACACACAGAGAGCTCCTCCTGTCCCCATCAACATGCCCTCGAGAGAAGACATACGCACCGTCACAACTATTATTTGAAAAAAAAAATGTTACCTCTCAAGTGTGCTTTTTTTCACGCTACCAATACAATCCCGCAAGGTGTAAGTGTTGTTAGGGTGTGTAAAATGGAAATGAAAGCCAGTCAGTTGAATAATCGCAGGAGCAAAACTAAAAGTTACTCCCCGGCTTGCCTGAGAACAGTCCAGATCGAAAGCAAAACAAGGAGAGGAAACTGCGAGGAGCCGAGGCTGGAAATCCCCCCACCCCCGCCCTCTCCCGGCCCCGCTCCCTCCCTCGCTCCCCCTCCGCCCTCCTCCCTCCCCGCCCTTCCTCCCCAGTGTTTGTTTCAAGCTTGTGCAACCCGGAGGTGGAGGCAGAGGGAGGGCTCCAGCCGCCAGCCGGGAGGTGCGGAAGTTCGCCGCCGCCGTTCATTGGCAGGCTGCGGGGCTTTCATCATTTCTCAGAAAAGTCAATTTCATTTTCACTTCCCCACCGTCGCGGCTGCGGGGAGCAACAAGCGGTAGCGCGTGAGTGTGTGGCTCGCGCACCGGGGGCGCTCGCTTTTTTTCCACGCTGGAGCGCGGGCTCCAGAAGTGGCGGGCCAAGCGCAGGCTTGGGGGGGGATCTGGCCACCAGTTAGTGGCCATAGGGAAAGGAAGGGGGTGCTCGACTCTGTGTCCTACCTGAAGGTGGGGACCGATCTGGGGGCTCCTGGGAAGCCCGGGGGAGCGGGGGTCCCTTCCTGACCTGTGGGTTAAGTGTTCGGAACCGCTCTGCTCAGGCGGTGAACACAAACTCGTCTTGGCAAGTCGCCCCGCTGCAAAGGAATTGGAGCAACGACGTGAGCCGAAAAGAGGGCATTACTTGCGCCCCTACTTTACTGGATCTCCTACTGGGGGAGAGGGGGTTTACGGGGATGGAAGAGTGGAAGGGCTAGCCTGGCACTGGAAGGCCTTCCCCCTAGTAAGTCTCTCTGCAGTGTGACTTCATGCCTGTGCCATACTCGTTCCTGGTCCTGCAAGTTGAGACGGGCAAGGGTGTGAGTTACTTGAACTTGAAATGTTTTGATTGGGGTTGGCCCTGGGTGGGGGAGGGGGAGGCTTAATTCTGCAAATTAACTTCTAGCCAAGTTTAGATTTGACCTCCCGTATTAGCTGGCCATCCTTGGCCGCTGTCCTCCATGCCATTCAATGGAAATAATAAAGGACGCAAGAAGAGGGTCCTGTCCCTATGACAGGGGCAGGAGCTGTTGTTGACTGTTGGCTCTCCTAGGCCAGCTCACTTGGAACCTTCTCTTTGTTCGCTTCACTTTAAAAGTGTTTTGTTACATTTAGTTACACCTGTTTCTTCCCCAGCTTACAGTTCCATCAGCCTTCTACCAGCCTTCTCCGGTCACTAGAGAAAGTCCTACCCTAGGAGACTATAACTATCTGTATGTAAACATTTGAAAAGCAATTCTTCCTCCTCTTTGTCCCCATATTTCAGGATTCCCCAGACAGGAGAAAGGACAGTATCTATGCACTTGTGAAAAGATATAGGTGGGATTAAGAACCCTGTGTTGTGGTCTCAAAACTAGACGCCTCATGCACATGTCCTTTATTTCTCCCATAATAACACTATACAATCCTTGCTTTCATATTTCATATGTCTGTAACCACAAGAGTATACAAGCTGCAAGATCGTTGTCCCTCTTTATCTACCAGGCACCTAATAACCGTTGGTCACTCTATTGTTGCTTTTTTGTGTACACGAGTGCATGTGGTATTTGTGTGCATGAGGTACATGTGTGCATGTGTACAAGTCAAGTGTTCACAGGGGCCAGAGTGTCTTGCTCTGTTTTTCTCTACAGTATTGCTTTGAGACAGGGTTTCTCACTGAACCTAGAACTAGTCTGGCAGCCAGCTGCTCCAGCAGTCTTCATGGCTGTGCCAGCCACAGCACTGGAACTAAGTGGGCACATCGCCAGGCAATGGCTTTTCAAGTGAATACTGGGGATCTGAACTCAGCTCCTCATGCTTGCATGGCAAGCACTCTTCCCCACTGAGCCATCTCCAAGGCCCCTTCTTTTTGTTGTTTTCTTTGCTGTTGCTGTTCTGCTGGATTTATTTTTGATTAATTGATTGTTTCTTTGTCCATTTTTAGACAGGCTCTCCCCATGAAGTCCAGGCTAGAATTGCCAGAATTAGAACGCAAGCTGTCCTGGAACTAAAGAAGTTCCTGCCTTAGCTCTTGAGTCCTGTCTGTACCTGTTTATTTTAATCTGTACCCAAACCATTGTCTTCTCTTCCCCAAAACAGGGAGAGGAAGGGAAGAATGGTGTCTTTCTGAACTTCTTGCTCATTCCAGTCTCAGTTCAGCATCGTTCATGTTCAGGTTCAAGGATCTAAAGAAACAATGAGGTCTTGTGTGACCAACAGATGTCACCTTCCTGATATCTATGACAGGAGTTGCTTCATTGGTGAATCCTCAGGGGAGCCAAACAGGACCATGCCCCAAATCTCTACCCTACATCCTGATGACCTATAGCCACGCACAGAGGCCACTCCTGGAAACCCCATTGCTGGGTACAGAAATCATCCGCCCATTTGTGTGTCTGCACTAGATTCTCTGTCAGGAAATGGACCTGCCTGCTCTGAGTACAGCGTGGCCTCACTGTTTCACAAAGAGCAATGCCTTAATTATGTATGGTCTTCGATAAGCAACGAGAAATTTACTTGGACTGGTTTGATTTTTTTTTCAGTTGTCCTCAATGCCTTCCTTCCCACAACCATCCATCCATCCATCCATCCAGTCAATCCACTCAATCCATCATGTCCTATTTACAGGTCAATGCAACAAACACCCCAGGGTCTCTGGGTGAGACCCTAGAGCAGTACCATCCTCAGTCATGGCAGTTCCTGAGAACCATGCCCAGTCACCTTCCTTGGGTTCCTCCACACTGACAGACACCTTGTTATCCAAGTTAGGCAGAAACTTCCTTCACTTAAAGCCCAATTCCAGCCCTCTTTCTCTGTGCCCCTCGTAAACCCATCTGGAGCTTTCAGAATAAAGGCTGTAAGACACATAAAGTCAATTTAATGTGGTGGCAGACTACCATCTAGCCTCATGTGCTGCCAGTGTACCCTACAAGGCCTACATTCCACCCTTACAAGCTAGCTGCCTCCCTTTATTGTAGAACATCACAGTTATTCTCACATTCCTTACTTGTCATTAGCCTGGGACCCAGCACATAGAGGGTCAAATATTTTTGAATTCACAATTGTTTGTTCCTTTCTCTGAGTTCTTACAGAATAGACTTTCTCAGAGCATTTGTTTTATATGTTAATAACACATTAAAAGATTCATTTTATGTGTATGAGTGATTTGCCTGATGAATGTATGTGTAGTGTATGTGTTCCTGCAGCCCCCAGAAGTCAAAAGAGGAGATCAGATCTCCTGAAACTGGACTATGGGTTATTGGGAGTTCCCATCTGGTCCTGTACAAGAGTAGTAAGTGCTCTTAACTGTTGAGCCGTCACTCCAGACCCCTTTAATAACAGCCCAATACCAATGTAACTGATTATCATTATACAGAAGTCAGAAAATATAGAGAAGTTGAAAGAAACAAGTGCTGCTGAGTGTAGCAGCACACAACTGTAATCCCAGCATTTGTGAGGCTGAGGGAGGGCTGATTCTGAGTTCACAGCAAGCCTGGGCTACATAGAGAGACCTTGTTTAAAAAGGAACAACGTTCAAGATATACAGCTCAGCTGTTAGTATTTTCTTAATGTGAGGAGGGATGTGAATCTAGCCCCCACCATATGCATGGAATGTACACACATACACACACACACGGAGGAGGGAGTCCTGTGATTTTATCCTCAGAAATAGATCTATTGATATTTGTGTATATAATGTATACATATATATATATGGTAGATGCTTCCAATTAGTAATTTTTCAAATGTGCCATTTCCAATCCTCGTGTGTTCATCGTTTCCATTGTGCAGACTGCACCTCCCATCCCCTCTGCGCTTATCTGATATCTTTCTGTCCTGTTCCACTTCTTGGCTGGCTCCTCTTTTGCTGCCAGCCCCCTAAATTACAGTGTTTCCAAGGATCCTATCTTCAACCCTCTTATTTTCTCATTTCATACGCTCTTTCTCTTTGGGTGCTCTCATCCATGCCCAAAGCCTCAGATATCACTACAGAGGGTCCCCAACTTAACAATCACTCTACTTAGAATTTTCCAATTATGCAGTGGCACAAAAGCAGCAAGAACTCAGTAGAAGCCATACTGCAAACTCTGAATGTTGGTCTTTTCCTGGGCTGGCACTATGCGGTGTAATTGTTTGTCACCATGTTGGGCATTTGGCATACGTCCTCATCTCACAGCCAACCACCAGATCACCAGGTGAAACAGCCCACACCCTGCAATGTCCCAGTTGCTAAACTATAACCTTCCCTAGGCTAGGTATATCAAATGCTGCTTCCACTTGTGATGGTTTGTGGAGGTCAGGCCCCTTACAAGTTGAAAAGCATCTGTATTTGGCAATGATTTGAAAACACAACTCTGAGCTACAGGCATATATTACCTCCTAGATGTCGATGAGATCCATATATATTACAAATTCAGGTCAAAGCTCACACTAGGAAAATACAGACAGGGTCTTACTATGTAACCCAGGCTGCCTCAAAGTCAGGATCCTCCTCGCTCAGCCTCACAAGTTCTGGGATTATAGTCTAAAAGCAAACTCAGCGTCTTTCCCTACAAAGTCATATTTATCATTTCATCGAGAGCCAGGAATCTGGGAAACATCACAACCCCCCCCAAAAAAAAAACCACACACACAACTTGTCTGAGCCCCTGGGACTCCCCTAGACATAGGTACTGCTTGCAACTTTCCAGGCCCTTAAACTCATAAAACCTAGGATGAATAGCACCATATTCTTTTGCCCTTGATGAAATGTCACTGTAGATCAGAGATATAAATATGACTCAGAGCATCCAGATGGTACTCGTGTACACAGTCACAAAATATTTCTTGGCTCTTTGATGATACACACACACACACACACACACACATATAAATCTCTGTGGAAAACTAATCAATATAACAAAATACAACCTTTTTAGTAGTCCATGAAAAAAGTACCATTTGCTTAATGGTAAAATTGGAGTATTTTCTTGGGGATTGGGTTTTTCATTTCATCTGCAGAATGGACATCCTACAGAACTGTCCTGGGTGTATTCACAGTATTTCTTCCTCTTCAGGAGAGTAGAGTAAAGTTAATGGTTCTTTAAGCGGTTCAAGTAGATCTCTCTACAAGTAGATCTTGAATAATGGGGAAAAAATTTGAAGATAGCCTCAGAGTGAGACCCTTTATAAAGTGAGCATTGAATTTATCTTGCTGATAAATGAAATACTTTAATAAAATTATCACTCAGTTAGCAAACATTTGCCAGGTTTCCGGAGAAATACTTCGTCGCACTGAATCTACAGCAGTGAACCAAAGGAATGAAAACCACTGTCATCTGGGAATTTTTTTTTTTTTTACAGTCTAGCCAATTACCATGTTTATTTCCATTGTAGTTATCCAAGTAATTGTAGGGGCATGGTCTCTGGGTATTATTACAGCCCTTAGAACTGTATATCACAGTTGTAAGAAGGTGCAATATATAGCTTGTTAACTCAAGTAAGTATAAGTACACTTGAGATGAAATCAGAGACCCTCCCCAGACTGTCAGCTAATGCTCCAGTTCTGTGCAGGGAGACACTGGAACCACTTCTGTGCTGGCCACTGGGGCTCTACTCCATGGTTCTAAAATTCAGGCAGGGAGGGCATAAGATGATGCACAGTGAGGGTCCCACACTTGCCAGAACGCATGCTCAATATAAAGCTAGGTAAGTCCTGTGCTGCGGAGAACACTGTGGTGAAGTCCAAAATGAATAAAGACAACCAGGTTAAAGGCCATATTCTAGCAAAGACAACAGAACTGCAGGGGCTGCAAAGCCTTTAGTGGCGTTCTGTGAAGCTTGGGAACACGTTGGAGACATTTTTGAGCATGTCTGCTCATTGCTTCTATTTCACTAGAAGCAGAAACAAAGCTTAGTTTGTTGCAAAATCATGAAAATCATGAGTTTACATTGGGTAATATATTGCCCAATGCCTAGTAATAAATAAACTAAAATTTCCAGGATAGGTCTTCGTCCACCCATCTCTGTGTCTGATTCTCTCTCCCCCCTCTCTCTCTTCCTCTTCCTCTCTCTCTCTCTTCCTCTCTCTCTCTCTCTCTCTCTCTCTCTCTCTCTCTCCTTCTGTGTGTGTTAAATTTTGAGTTGTTTAGGAATCAAGAGGGTGTTCTGGATCTAAGAAGATATTTTTAAAATTTTGAGGCAAGTTAGTATGAAAGCTGAGTTAGATATAGAACTTTAAACTCATGGAGATGGTTAGATAGTAGAATGTTAAAGTCAGGTGCCAAATACATATGGACTGGACATTGGGAATGTATGCTAAGCCATATAACTCTTATAATCGTGGCCTATTTATTTCTGTTGTTTTGTATTGTATTTATAGTTATAAGAAAAAGAACCATTATTTGGACTGAAAGGGAGAGCTGTTGGGGGGAAAAATAAATACCTTAAACTAAAAAAAAAAACAAAAAAAAGAAGGGAAGAGGATGGTGGGGCTGAGGGGGAGGAGGGTGGAAGGGTGGGACTGGAGGGGGGAGTAGGGAGGGGATTGTGATTGAGATGTAACTTGAAGAAATAAAAAATAAATTATTTAAAAAAAAAAAAGAAAGGACTGTTGTAATGCCTGTAGGGACGGAGGAAGGAAATTTCAAATGTGTAACCTAAGCTCTGCAAAGTAGAACTGGAGACATGTCTCAGTTGGTAAAGTGCTTGCTGTGAAAGCTTGGGGACCAGGGTTCATTCAGATCCTCAGCACCCACCTAAAAGTTGGGTGGGGGAGGTGCAAGCCTTGTGATTCCAGCAGGCAAATCTCTGAATTTGAGGCTAGCCTGGTCTACGTAGTGAGTTCGGGGGCCAGCCAGGACTACATAGTAAGATCCTGTCTCTAAACAAACAAACAACTAAGGAAGTAAATAGAAGGTCACATTCTGGGTACTGGAGATTAGATTTCAACATGTAAATAGGAGGAGGATACCATGATTTAACCCATAACATCACATACCAGTTGTAGATGAAGTTCCTTAGGAGAGGAACAAGTTGGGATCCTACGATGCACCAGTAGTCAGGGGCCTAGAATCTTCTGAGAGTTGACAGGAAGAGTTGCAAGGACACGGAATGTCACAAGAGGTTAGTGTAGAGCTGTATCAAGAAGTCTGGATTTTATTCTATGAGCAGTGGGGATTATGAGGTCTACCTGTGGTTTCAGAAATCATTCAGTAGATTTCCAAATGGCCTTTTCAGCATCAAAGAAGCACAAAGATTTCTTAACTTGCTGGCCATCCACAATAATTTGCAAGTACTCCTTTATTTGCTGAGAAACATGCTGATCTCCAGTCAGTGTTTTTAATTCTGTCTTATAAGTCCAAGTTCTCATTCCCGTCTAGCTTCCCCCTCTGATTTCCTTCTCCATGGGAAAAATAAAGTGAATTTAATTAATGCCTTTTACAGCACATGTCCAAAGCACCTTACGTGGGAGACACACAGATTTCAAGCATAAACTATTTTCTTCAGGTTTTGGGGTAAAACTGATGATTTTTTGAGATTGCATCATGATAAAAATCAACATTCATTCCAGAATTGCAATGGTTCTGGGATGTCCTCTGTGTTTTGATCTCTAACATTTTCCAGATTTTCTTCCCATGAAAAACTTCTTTTGTAATAGTTCCTAAAATTTGTAAGTTTTATTGACACTCATGGACCGTCATGACTAAATATCTATTAAACAGCCTATCATGGTTTTTTGTTGTTGTTTTTGTTTTGTTTTTTGGAGGGGTGTGTGTTTGTTTCTTTCTTAGTTTTTGAACTTCAGACTATGGATCTTGGCTTTATGCTCCACTGTTTAGGTTTTTGAAATTGGGTCTAACGCAGCTCAAGTTGGCCTTGAACTTGCTATGTAGCAGAAGCTGACCTCAAACTCTTTATCTTCCTGCTTCCTCCTCCAGAGTTCTGGGGTTACAGGCACATGCCTCCACGGCCTGTCAGTCTCCCCTCTTTTCTAACCAAATAGGTTTACTTTGTAACCTGTTTGCTGTATTGAAGTTCTGGACTGGAGAAGAGAGTCTGTTGATTGAAAAGCAGAAGGAAGGTAACAGTCATGATTACCATCTTTCTGTTAGTCACGCTTCACCTTCAGATCACTGCAGATAAGAAAGAAAACACAACCAGCCACATTCAAGGCACTATAAAATAGAAGAACGAAGGAAGTGTTTGGACCAAGCAGCACAAGGCTATGCAAGAATGAGCACGGCTGATGGAGTTATATGGGGTGAACCTAACTAAACTCACACGGTGAGCCCAGCCATGTCGGGGTCACTAACTTAATAGGCCTATCGTTAGTCAAGATATTCTCAAATCTTCTCCATTTTTATCTGTTTGCACTTCTCTCCTTGATGAGGACTTTTCAACAACATAAAGCTGGCTGAATTATGGCCTATAAGGCTGATGCCAACTGCTTCCATGAGACATCCTAATGGCCTTTTTTTTTTTTTATTCCCTGACTGAGAAATTGAAGGCATCATACCATTTGCGATATCATCCCTCACAATACTTACATCTGATCACATGCACACTTTTTCATTTGTGGATACTTTTTGCTCACTATGAGCTTAAGTGTGGCAGTGGATATCCTTGCCACACATTGAAGGTAAGAGAAAATTTACATTTTATATGAACACAGTATGAACACCTCGATGGTGTCATTCATAAAACTCAAGGGAACTACTTCAAAATGATCAATCATAGTTCTCTTTGAGTAAGTTACTTCTTTTTCTTTCTTTCTGGAACTTTCCTATTTGCTCCCCATACCATCTATTCTGCTAGCCTATGATTTCCATGTACAATAGAAGTTAATTTTTTTCTATTAAAAAGAAATACTTGATTATAGATTTCATTTTTATCAATGTAAAATTTGGGATACTTTTTGCAGGTGGTTTCATGAAAGTACCTCATGGTACTTTTATGAATTTTACATAAACTCCTTAAAATTTAGTTGTTTTTTTTTCCATAGTACTTCAAAAAGAAAGCACTGAATTCCCATATCCAAGATACTATGAAGATAGTATTTGAAGATTTGTAAAATTCGTATATCTTCAAGTTACATTGAAGATCATTTTTTTCTACCAATGTTTTGTAATTTCTTAGTCTTTTTCCCCAAATGTTCATTTTTCAAAAATAATTTGTTCTTAGTAATTTAAATATTCCCTCTCAATGGAGCATATATAATGTGTAAGCAATAGACACATAAAAGCACAGTTTCTGGAATTCAGTGCTCACAAGATAACGGGAATAGTGTGTAATTCATGTTTAACTTAAACACCGTGTTTTAAGTGTGCTTTTTGGAAAAGGTCAAGAGTTCAAAGAAAGCTAGTAACAACGATAAGGTCTTCTCTACTTGTTAATTTCATTTCACTTACCTGAAGTTCAATCACTGAATTCTTAGACATCCTGTTCAAGGGGCTGACAAGATAACTTGTAAAGGACTGATGACCACCTGGGTTCCACGCCTAGAACCCACGTGGAAGGAGAACACTGAATGCTGGAAGAAATTCTCCTACGTCCATTGCATACCCCAAGCCCATGCATATATTGGGGACACATGTGCACACACCAATAAAGAATGAACCTTATAAAGGGGTATTTTTTATTTGTGTGTCCATGTCTGTGTGAATGCTTGCCATGTGTATGGGGGACATCTCTGAGGGAGCCAGAAAAGCACAGCAGATCTGCCGGAGCTGGGATTCACAGCAGTTGTAATCTGTCGGATGTGGGTGCTGAAAACCAAACTTGGGTCCTCTCCAAGAGCAGCAAGGACTCTTCACTTCTGAGCCACTCTCTAGTCCAAATAAATATGTATTTGTTGGGACAGGTCTTACTATATAGCTATGGCAGGAGTGGAATTCACTATGTTGATGAGGCTGGCCTCAAACTCACAGAGATTCACCTGCCTCTGCCTTCCATGTTCTGGTATTAAAGGCATGGACCACCATGCCCAGACCAGATAGATTGGAGCTTCAGAGATGGCTTAGTGGTTAAGAGTACTTTCTGCTCTTCCAGAGAATCCTGCTTCAATTCCCAGCACCCACATGAAGGTTCACAACTATCTATAAGTCTAGTTCCAGGGGATCTGCCACTCTCCTTTGATCGCCATGGACATTAGGCATGTAAGTGATCCTCAGACACACATGCAGGCAAAACACTCAGATGCATCATGTGGTCATTCTGCTTAGACGAGGCAGTTGGAGGAAGGAATCAAACAGCCAGTAGAGTCCAGTCCACTGAGTAAACTTGGAAAGCAAAGTGCCGTGAACCTTTCTGCTCAACCCAGTTCAGAGGCGCACAGCCCAATTGTCAGATCTGGACAATTAGCAGGAGATGGATGCTCGTTTCATTGACGTGACATTCATCAAGCGCAAAGCTCAAGAGCCACAGACGGAAGGCTGCTTCGGCATATGTGTCTGGTTATGTGACCACCTCCCCCTCTCCCAGCTCCTGGCTGTGGGCTGATGTGCTGGGAAACTTGGTCCTGGGTTGGCAGTGCTGAGATGGTTAAAAAACAAAAACAAAACAAAACTTTAAGTGGTGGGGTCTAGTAGAAATTGATTTGCTCTTAGTTGCCAGCTTCTGTAGCTAATGTGGTTCTTTGGGGACCCTGATTGGTTCCAAATACAGTGGGTTGTCATAAGAAAGAAAAGTGACCTGTCCCCTGGGCCTGTCTGGCTTCCTGTCTTGCCATGTCATCACTTCTTCCTGTGTGACTTCCTTCACTAATGCCATTTGTCACCGAATGATGTGACTAGAAGTCTTGCCCTTAACTGGACGGTTGCTGGAACCTGCTCTTGAATGACCGGAACCTGTGAGTTAAATGACAAAAAGTGCTGTGCTTTTAGCGCCTGTGTGTGGCAACTTGCACATGCAGACAATGTGTAGGTGCTCTTCGAGGCCCT
Organism: Lophiomys imhausi; assembly: GCA_907164525.1. Classification (NCBI taxonomy): domain Eukaryota; kingdom Metazoa; phylum Chordata; class Mammalia; order Rodentia; family Muridae; genus Lophiomys; species Lophiomys imhausi. The sequence continues at coordinate 4,390,895 of CAJQZJ010015786.1, read as the reverse complement.
GCAGCCCCCCTAGAGCTGGACTTACAGGTGGCCGAGGCACCCAGTGCGGGTGCTAGGAATAGAAACTCTTAACCACTGAGAAATCTCTCCCCACACCCCACCCAATACTTTTTTTTATAGTAAGGGTTGACTCCCAGGTTTTCTATCATAGCAGCAAATGCTAGCCTCATACGGACAACAGTAAACAATGAAGCACAGTGAGGCACTACAAAGGAAAGGCTCATCAGGTGTCTGCAACAGAGTGGAATTGGAGCTCGGTCATAAAGAAGAGCTGAAAAGTAAACAGCAGGATGATTTTTTAAAAGATTTATATGTGCATCATCAATTATTAATATCCAGCATTTAAAAACCATGACAGAGCCGGGCGGTGGTGGCGCACGCCTTTAATCCCAGCACTCGGGAGGCAGAGGCAGGCGGATCTCTGTGAGTTCGAGGCCAGCCTGGTCTACAAAGCGAGTCCAGGACAGCCAGAGCTACACAGAGAAACCCTGTCTCGAAAAAACAAAAAAAAAAAACCATGACAGAAGCTTTCAGACTTTTAAAGATCTGCTTCCCTCCACAAAGAGCACCGACTTGACAAACTGATTTGGTACTATAATCCAGTACGGTTAACAGTTTTAAACAAAAGCTTTTTTTTGTTGAAGCGTGTACTCAAGATATGAATACATATCTTCAAGTACAGATATGGCCTTAACTTTTTAAAATTTCAATTAAAAGTTGGAACTGGGAGATGGAGGAGGCCTGGAGCCAGCATAGGAGAAATGTGTGCCTTTACAAAGGTTGTCAGATACCTTAGCCCCTGAGACCATAGATTGAAAATGGTTTCCTTGCGACACCTCAACTGAATCTGCAATAAAGAAAGGGATAAGTTAGTCACCAGATGAATGCCCACAGATGTGAATTCCTGGACCCTCCTAGGGCATTCATTAGTAGATATACAGCTATAACGATAGAGGTGGGTTTATTCGTGGTCACATTCAGGCTGAGTGGAAGTTAACCTCAAGTTATTTGTTAACTCAGCGTCTCACTCACAAGTTACTTTAATTACATGCCTGTGTCTATTCTGTGACAACAAACATCTGGAGGAAACTGAAGAAAATATCTTCTATCCAGATGTTTAGCTTGTGGCCATGGAGGCAGAGCACCTGTGAACTAAAATAGCATTTCACCAGATGTTTGATAGTGTCTGTCTGGAGACCAGCTCCAGCTTTGAGTACAGGCTCCCACGAGGTGTTCAGGCCACCATGAGGGCTCCACATAGAGACTCATTATGTTTATCAAGGTGAGGACAGAAGGACTTTCATAACTCCAGGGCTGTGAGGTACGCATGGACCTGGGGTCCGTCCTCCTGTACTGTTTGTACAAATAAACCTGAAACTGGGAAAAAGTAAGCAACTGAATGTGTTTTCATAGCAACTGTAAGCTCAATATCTAATTTTAATATCTCAATACATTTTAATCAGCGGAATAAGTTTCACTGGGTCATAGGCTCCAACAAAACATGAATTAAGGTATATTCATACCTTAATGTGAAATATGAATACATATGCATATCAGTTTATATATATACACATATGCATACATACATATATACATATATGCTGTGTGTATATCTACAAGGAAGGAGATATTTATTACATGTGCTGGTTCACATGATTAAGAAGTCTCACCACCTGTCATTGACAACTGGAGACCCTGGGAATCAAACATCATACCCAAGCTGGTGCTGGAAATAAGCCCAAGTCCCAAGGCCTGATGTGTATGTGTTGGCCTCAGCCTGGAAGCCCACAGACCAGGAGCACTGGGTCCTATGTTGGATGGACAAGCTGAATTTACCATTTTCCTTTGTTTTATTATGACTTTTCCTCAACAGAAAGGATGATTCTCTGCCCTGTCCCTGAAGCACTGAAGCACATCTATCCAGTCTACTAATTCAAGAGCTAGTCCTGAACAGAAGGAAAAATAAACGAAATATCCTGGCTTATCCACATGTTAATGTTGTAGTGAACCTATTACTTCATATACAACATTTTTCAAAACAGCCAGTACCCAAAAATCATTAATCTCCCAGAAACACTGCCAGACACACCCAAAAATAGTGTATCTCAAGCAATTAAGAAGAGTTAAGTGCATGGCTGTTCATTTTTATTACTAATATTTGCCCTTTTGTAGGATACTTATTTTTCTGAGACTGGTGAAAAATTTGAACCAAGACAAGTGGTCTCGGCTTTACCACCAAAGAAAGAAAAAAAATTGTAGAAGGAACATTAGTTGAGTATAAAGTAGGTGCCCCTCACTGTGTCGGTTCTCTCTCCTTTTTTACCTTTTTAATTGAATCTTTATGAGTTTCACATCATGTACCTCATCCCTGCTCACCTTCTGGTCCCCTCATATCTACCCTTTGCCCTTGCAAACGCCCTCCCCCCAAAAAAATACACAAAAAAAGTGTAGAAAACATCTCTTCATGGAAGCTGTGTATGTTACAGTATGTCCTACAGTGTATCCCTCCCTCTGTCCACACATCTTCACTTGCAAGTGTTCATTCCAATGAGTCATTGATCTAGTTCAAGATCTCTGGATTCTGTGACCCCATCAATATTGGTCCTCATCGGGACTCCTCCCAGTTATCCTGTTGTTGCGCTGTGTCATGGAGATCCTGCAGCTTTGGAACAGCAGTACTGCCCCTTTCACCCATCCCAACCATTCACAGATGACATAGATTTTGGGGTGGGCCAACTCAGAGCCCTGAATCTGGGCTGAGCTGGTTAGCCTACTGGCTCTCCCTTGGCCTCACCACCAGAGCGAGCTCTCAAGCATTGCTCTAGCTAGGCCGCCCAGTGGCACCATCACCAGCAGGCAGGGTCAGCTCTCCTCCTCTTGGGGCTGGCTCACCTGCACCCATACCTCCAGAGCCAACTCAACTGTACTGCCTAGTCAAGGCTTAGAGCTCACTCTCCCAAGTGCTGCAGCCTGTGAGGGGCTGGGCGGGCTCTCCTGCTCTCACACCCTCTTGGCTGGATCAGCTGTGCATTCACAATCAGGGCCAGCTCCGCTGTGTTGCCCAGGTGAGGTACAGGGCCATCTCTCCTGAGTGCTATAGCCAAATGAGGGGGCAGGACTAGCTCTCCTGGTCTCATGCCCTTGGGTCAGTTCTCCAGACTAATGCAGGTGGGAGGGGGCATCACCCCTACACCACCTCATGGCATATGAGTAGGAGGGCTAACTCTCCCTCAGACGGGCTTATCCTTGCCCTCCCTCCCCCAGCCAGACTACTGTGCTGTCCAGGAGAGGCTGGCAAGAGTCAGGGTCAGCTGATCTACTCTCAGGACCCCAGGGTAAGCTCTCCTGATTGCCACAGGTGAGGGGTGGGAGGAGCATCACCCCCAACACGCCTCCTTTCCAGTGCTCCCACCTTCAGGGCTGGCTCATGTGTGCCCCCAATACCAAGGTTGGCTGTGGTGTGCTATCCAGGTGAGGTTCAGGGCCCGCTCCCCTGAGTGCTGCAGCTGGTGAGGGGCAGGGCTCGCTTTCCTGAGCTCATGACCCTGCAGGCAACTTTCCTGGTTGCCAGAGGGGTGGGGTCAGCTCTTCCACACTCAGGACCTCAGGGGTGGGGCGAAGCTCCACTGTGCTGCCTGGGGAAGGTGCAGACCCCGCTCTCCAAGTGCTGCCATTTGTGACAGGGCCAACTCTTCAGAATGCTGCATGCAGTGATGGGCAGGGCTAGTTATGCACACACCCTGGACATCCAGGTGGTCCCTGGTGGCTGAGCCATGTACGGCGACACTGACCCCTGCCACTGCATAGCCATAGACTCAGACATGACCCTCAGCAGCAGCTCTGCAGGGACGTCACCATGGCCCCAGGTGGCAGGGCTGACCACTCACAACAGGCTACTCCTCTCCACCCTCGGGTCTCCAGTTCCATCTCTCTTCATAATGCTCAAGATGCTCCATTTCTCTTTCTCTCCCATCTGACCACCACACGTTCTCACACTGTGGTGGCTTCAACTGCAGGCTGGCCACCCAGTTGGCGGGCCTGTGGGTGATGTCCATGCCATGTGGACTGTTGGCAACCAGGTGTCTATGGCCCACCTGTGGTATGCACTGGAGGGTAGGTAGGGCTGAGGGAGGTATGACACTCTGAAGGTCCCTCTGCCTGCCTTCCTCCTTCCACACTGTACTGCCTGGATTTGATTTGATTTTTATCAGTCCTAGTCATAAAACAGCTTTGCTGTAGGATGAACAAAGGACTATCTGCTCTGCTCCTGACAGATAAAAGAACAATACTACCTGTTGGCAAGGGAGAGATGCCCTCCCTCCCTTTTGCCCTCATCACCAGTGGCCAACAGGAGATCTGGCCCCTATGGGGTCACAAGAACAGGAGAGCTGTCCCTTCCCCTCACATGTTGCACCATTTGGGAGAGCAGGCCCTGCACCTCGCCTGGACAGCACAGTAAAAGTGGCCCTGGATGTGGGGGTTGTGGTTGAGCCAGCCCTGAGGGAGTGAGTGTGGGAGAGCCAGCCCTGCCCTTTGTCTGATTTGTGGTACTGTTGGCAAGGGAGAGATGCCCTCCACTCTCTGATGCCCTCCTCACAGGTAGCAGGCAGGAGAGTTGGCCCCTGATGGGGTCATGAGAGCAGAAGAGCTGGTCCAGCCCCTTACCCGCTGCAGCACTTGGGAGAATGGGCCCTGCACCTTACCTGGGTACCACAGTAGAACTGGCCCTGGATGTGGGAGTTGCAGACCCAGAACCAGGACTTTGAGTTGGCCCACCCCATCATCTACCCCATGGATGAACTGCTGGAGTGCATAAAGAGGCCAGTTCCACAACCCATGACTGCAGGATCTCCATGACACAGGACAATAACAGCATATCTGAGAGGAGACCCAGTGAGGTTCCAAAATTGACAAAGTAGCAGAAGCCAGAGGCCTCGTACCAGACCAAGGAGTCATTATAATGAACATTTGCAAGCAAAAAAGTATGGACAAAAAGGGAATATTGTGGGACACACTGAGACACACTACAGCTTCTACAATGAGATTTTTTTTTTTTAATGTTGGGAAAGGTTTCAAGTGTGGAGAGTGAGTCTGAGGGGAGATGAGAGAGGGAACAGGGTGCATGATGTGAAGTTCACAAAGTGAAAAAAACAGTAAGAAAATAAAAAGAGATCACCACCACCAACAAGGTGTCTCTGTGCCCATTGCCAGGACCTACTGTGTGTATTCTTAAACACTGTACCCTCCTGCTAGTCAGTTCCTTGGGGACTGGGAGGGTCTAATTCCCAGCTGGGTGTGTTATCCTGCTTTTCCCATCTGTGGGAACAAGTTCTTCACTGGTGTCTCTGCTGCTACTGTTGTTTCCAAAAAGTTGGTTCTGTTCAGATGCACTAGGGTTGCTGAAGTATAGCAAGCAGTCCACATGTAGTCCAGGCCAGGCCTACCCCTCTCTACAGTTTTCCCTCCCACTCTTTTCCTTGTCCTTACATACAGTACACAACAGACAGTGTGTAGGCAAAATCTAGCTGACTGCTTGTTTTTGTATAGTCCTTGAACCAAGAGTGATTTTTCACATTTTTTAAAAATGGCCAGGTAGGCAAAAGAATCAAATAAACAATAATTCTAAACACGTGAAGGTTATGTGTAATTCACATATCGGTATCCATAACCAAAGCCGTAGTGCACCACAGCCATGCCTCTTTGCTTATGTGTTGTCCAGGGTTCCTTTTGGGCTGAAGTAACAGAGCTGGCCAGTTGCAAACAAGACTGGACGGCACACAGAGCTTAAGACACTCACCAGTTGGTCCTTTGCAAAAGAAGTTTGCTACCCCTTGCTTTAGCCACAAGACCGGGACTGCTGTTTCCAGGTCTTCCTCTTTCTAGAATGTTCTTCTCCAGCATTTCCCATGTTTTGTTTTTTGGTTTTTGTTGTTGTTTTAACAAGGTCTCACTGAACTTGCACAAGAGCAGCAGAAAGTCACATGACCAGAACGCCTGTCTTTCCATCCAACAACACGTTTCTAGTCACATGACCAGAATGCCCGTCTTTCCCCCCAACAACACGTTTCTAGTCACATGACCAGAACGCCTGTCTTTCCACCCAACAACACGTTTCTAGTCACATGAGCAGAATGCCCGTCTTTCCCCCCAACAACACGTTTCCAGTCACATGACCAGAACGCCTGTCTTTCCATCCAACAACACGTTTCTAGTCACATGACCAGAACGCCTGTCTTTCCATCCAACAACACGTTTCTAGTCACATGACCAGAACGCCTGTCTTTCCATCCAACACGTTTCTAGTCACATGACCAGAACGCCTGTCTTTCCATCCAACAACACGTTTCTAGTCACATGACCAGAATGCCCGTCTTTCCCCCCAACAACACGTTTCTAGTCACATGACCAGAACGCCTGTCTTTCCACCAAACAACACATTTCTGAATCCTGGATGGAGAGGTTTGGTTTGAATTTTTTGTTTTGTTTTATTTTGTTTTATTCCTCTCCAGCAGCAGCAGGGGAATGAAATGTTTTCATGAGAACATGGCTGGCTCTGAATTCCATTAACCTGGTCACACCTTCCGCCGAGAGTGTGAATGGCTGTCCCCTCTCATGTTGAACACACACTTAGAAGCTGAAGGAAAACGCTGCATATTCCAAGACCCAGATTCAGGAAGCCGGAGGACATACTACGGAAACGCTCATGTGCCATTTCAACTATCCCTCCAGCCCATGGTTCCGGCAAGGAGAGAAACTTAGCCCAATAGTTTTGTTGTTGTTTCTGTTGAGTCCTTAATGTGACTGTGACCATGGGTCCTCCAACATTACAGCAGACTGACCTATCTAAGAAGGGACCAGGAAATCCTTTGAGCAAAAGTTAGGTGTTTTTTTTTTTTTTTTTTTTTTTCAGTTTATGGGGTCGTCAGCTTGCCCGGCTCTGAGATTTCCTCTCTCTGCCCAGTCATTGGGCTATACTGGTGGACCGCACGAGTCATTGTCCCAGTGAACCTTTTTCCTCATCTGCAAAATGTGAACTCACCTAATCCTCTTAGAGATTAGGTAAAACCAGATGAGAAAAATGTCTGTAAAACTACTTTTTAAGCCAAATGCCAAAAGAATAAATAACATTTCTCTTTTTTTTGTTGTTCTCCCAAAACTGTAACACAGCAATACAAAATTCTACATAAGGAATACCCTGCAATGTATACACCCCTACACACACACACTATCAACGATCTTAATGAAATTCAACTAAGTTTCCACATTCCACATTCCACATTTGTTCTTTCAGATACAGGCAGAACTATCTTCCGTGAGATGCACAGGGCTGCCTGTCCCAGGCAGAGATGACAGAGAAATACGGAAAGTGGCAAACCGCACAGGCCAAAGGTCAAAGCCAAGCCAGAGAGAAGACCCCTGCATAAAAGTTTTAATTTAGAGAGCACTGACTTCCCAAGCAATCAGGGGGTAGGGGTCTCTGTGGGAACCGTTGCAATGTTACTAAGTGTGGCAAATACCTCTGACAGAGGCTTTGAGGGGACCTTTAAGTGAGAACTTAGAAGAAAATGGTCAGATGACAGTGACAGCCAGACTGGGCTGAGGAGGGCTTTTAGCACCTGTCAGGCTGGTGCGGGGCCTCGTGGGGCCTTGGGGCTGGAGTTAGGGCGCATAAGACCATCTCAGTGCTCTAACGTGTCGGCTGTATGATCTTGCTCTCTGAAAAGCTGTTTTCTCCTCTATAAAATAAACACACACTTGTTAATAAATACATGTTACATATTTTCTTCTGAGACAGGGTTTCATGTAGTCCAGGCTGTCCTCAAACTCACTATGTAGCTGACGATGACCTTGAACCCTTGATCTCATTACCATCACACTGTGTGGCGCTCAGGACTAACCCAGGGCACTGCCCACACGAGACAAGCATCCTACCCATTAAGCTACATCTCCAGCCTCTGAACACTGTGTTCTTTTTTCCATGGGGGGTAAAGGTAATGTCTAGAAAACACCAGCCCACATATCCTGATTAAGGGAAGCTATAGGTCCTCTCTGATTGACAGCTCAGTCACTGTCAAGACATACACTTCATTACCATCAAGCTGGCTCCCTTGGACCACTAAACCTCAGTGGAGAGGCATAGCTCCTCTCATGAGATGATAGTTTCTCTCCAGACATCTGGAGGTGACTCCTGAGAAGAGCACAGCAGGAACAGAGGGGGCTGCCTGCTGGGCTAGCCAGGTACCCAGGCAACACACAGAATCTCTAGTTGGCTGAAAGGCAGAAAGAAGTAAGTCCAGGGTCTGGGTCAGAAGACTGTTGCAAGCCAATGCCAGGGGAAGAAGTCACAATGAGGCACCAGAGACTACAGAGAACTTGACCACTGTGGATAAGAAGGAAGGCCAAACTCTGAGCTAGAATGGTTGGTCATAACATCATGTGGCATGTCCAGAAGTAGGAAACAGAAAGCAGGCCAATGGGCAGGAGATACCTATGTAGCGGAAGCTTAGTCATGGCTGTTGTAGGATAGTTGGTGCTAGGGTGTGGCAGGGGATCCAGTGTAGGATTAGTAGAGTGCCTGAAGCCAGTGTCCCTTATCACAATCACTTGTTGCTGCCCACACCTCCCTGTGTATGTCCCTGCCCTGCTGACATTTCGGTGGCATCCACAAGTCTGCTCCTGTTTCTCAGAGGACAAGAGAAGAAATGTACAGAAGAAGTTAGGCTAGGTGGGAGGTTGGTATCTAGAAGAAAGCAAGTTGTTCCAGGTGTCCAGCAGCCATCTAGAAGGTTCTCTTGGGACAGACAGAAGGGTCACGTTCACCTGGCAAGGGCCAACTGTCTTATCCACTTACGAATCCCATTTTCCCAAAGTTTGAAGTTTGAAGGAAGCAAGACCAACACGGCTTCTTTTTTTTTTTTTAAATACTTTATTTTTTTTTCTTCAAGTTACATCTCAGTCACAAACCCCTCCCTATTCCCCCTTCCTATCCCGCCCTTCCACCCTCTTCCCCCCCAGAAGTTTCCCCTTTCAGTCCAACAGATGGTTCCTTCTCTTATAACAGTAAGTATTATACAAAACAACAGATATAAGTATGCCACATTTATGAGAGTTAAATGGCCCAGAATACCTTCCCAATGTCCAGTTTATACATATTTGGCCCCTGACTTTAACAATCTACTATCTAACCATCTCCATGAGTTTAAAGGTCTATATCTGACTCAACATTCATACTAACTTGCAACACACTTTTAAGAGTATCTTCTTAGATCTATAACACCCTCTTGATTCCTAAACAACTCAAAATTTAACTATGAGACTCTAGCTGTCTATTCTTCAACCACCTCAGAGACCTGAGAGGGATAAATATATCTGCTTATATAGGAAGTGCAGGGCCTGCAGCTTCCAAAACTAAGAAAGGACATACCAATGACTGCCTGGACAGTTCCCATTTTCTCCCCATACAATCCTGCATCAGTCTTCAGCCTTTGGGTCCTGTTTCTCTGACAGACATTTGTTGTAGAGCCGGGATTATGAAGGTCTTACCTACCCTGTCTTGGCAGAGCTATGCTGTCGACTTCCCTGCTACCAAGTTTTGTCCTTTTTGGACAGCAGTCTGTCTGCGGTTGGTGCAAGGGGTTTTTTTCATGCCAAGAGATAGGCTTGCCACTAATTCAACCATCTTACAGTGGAGGTTCTTCGATGCTTATCTTCTACTTGGAGTAGAATAGGGGGTGCTGCCAGGCGCTGATATGTCTCGATATCAAGAAAAAAAAGAAAATCTTTAAATGCCATATTCTGCAGATCTCTTGGGGTTTTTGAAGATGCCCTGTCCATCTCTTGTATTTAGATAAGCAAATGTTGCTTGTCTCTTAGCAACTTGATTACTGGGTAGTTTAGAGAATATCTGTGATAGACTGTCATAGTAGCTAACAAAGTGACATGTTTGCAGGATTAGGAGTTTGTTTTACTTAACTATCCTAGACCGTTTTAGACGGTTGGTATCAAGAGGCCAGAGCTTCACATTTTATTTTTAAGTATCTCTAGGTATGATACCATTAGGAAGCGTTACCTTTAATTTTGTATCAATATACAAAGATCTATTCAATTGTGGTTAAATATACTCTTAATTATGTATCAATATACAAAGATCAATGCCTATGTAGCCCAATACAATCTTAATATTACGTCCATATACAAGGGTCAATACCATTGTGGCCAACTATAATCTTAATTTTGTATCAATATACAAAGATCAATACCGATGTAATCCAATACAATCTTATTTTTGCACAATAAACAATGGTCAATACCACTTTAGCCAAATAAACTACTAATTTTGTATCAATATACAAAGGTATAAGGGCATATTCAATAATCTGCCCCTTCTTTTTGGACCTTCCTGTGCTATGTCTATATCTCATTTTTCTCAAGCCTATGCACTCCTACATAGGAGAGGAAGAAGGATACAGAAAAGGAAAAGTAGGAAGTCCCTGGGGATAACCTCCAAAACCCATTAAACAGGACCATTTATCAGCTTGTAATCTCTTCCCCTAAATATCGGAGTTTTCAGTTATCCTTCAAATAACCAAAAAGAAGGGCGGAGAAACACCTTCCCCACCCTCTGGGCATGGGACTTCGCTCTCTTAAAGTGGCTTCCTGCTGATTTGGGTCGTAGTAGACCTGTTTGGGGCCTGAACCCAAATGGAAAAAAATGGTTAAAAATGTTAGTACACTCCTTTTATGTTCAGTCCTTCTGTTCTCAGCTGTTTAGATGACCTAAGGGGTTTGTAGGGAGAAGCTGATCTTGCAGGCTTCACTGAGGTTCCTGCTGGGGCATTGTGTAGAGCTGAACGGTCCCAGCGACATTGGACTGCCGTAGTGGTTGTAGGCCCCCGATGGAGACAGCTATTGAGGAAGTCTGCCAGGCAGAATCAACTGGGTCACTCATCCTCCTTGGTGCCTGATTCTGCTCTCTGCTGAGGCTTCCGCTGTCCAGCTGTCCCCGGGCTCCCCTAATGGACGCTTCGATTCTCCTGGAAAGATAAGAACAGAGCCCTGCCCCAATCCCAACCCTGGGACAATTGCCCTCTTTTTTTTTTGTTTTCTTTGGGGGGGGGCTAGGTAGTACTTCTCCTGAAGCAAATTTGGCCTTCCGACAACATACAAAGCGTTATCTTTCAATCCGGGTTAAAGAAGAAATCATTCTGTCACCTTGGAGCTAAACCAGCTCTAGTGTATATATTTTGAGATCCCAAAGGACAATCTGCCTGCATCGAGAAGGCCTTTTGTAAGTAACCTCCAAACCTAGGTCCCTCCAAATCCCATGTGTGTATCTCTGAACTCTAAGTATTGGGATCAGAGACCTGTGTTTCCCATCTGAAGGGATTAAAGATGTGTTCCATCACTCCTGAATCGAAGTCTTTCTCTATTTAGAGTTTGCCCAGCATCAGGCTGACCCTGAGCTCCGGGATCTGCCCTTTTCTGTCTCCATTGTGCTGGGAGCTGGGACCAAGGGTGTACTCTTCTTGAATGGTGGGACCAAGAGTATGCACCCTCACCACCCCGCTCTGTATCACTCCAGAATACTTAAGACCACCAACTCTACGGTGCTCCCCCCATCTCCGCTGAAGTCAAAGGCATGGGCCAATACCACAGTTCTCTTGTATTTTACCTTAGCTCCACGTCTTCTCGACACCTGGAGGTCTGCAAAACCAGGCCGAATGGCTGTATCCTCTATTCCATTCACAGTGTTTCAGTCCTGCCACCTGCCTTTTTTTTTTTTTTTTTTTTTTTTTAGTAAATAAATTTATTTGTTTGTTGCTTCAGGTTACATCCTTATCTTATCATATTGTCCTCTTTTCCCGCTTCCCAGCCCCACCCTCCCATGCTCTACCCCCTGACCCTTCCGTCTTGTTCCTCTGGGGTGGAGTGTCCCTGCCTAACAGTCTCTCACCACAGATCAGGAGTCATATGAGGGCCAAGAGCCTCTTCATTCTCCGGGGGCCTACGAGGCAGTACTGCCAATGAAAGGTGTCTCCTTGCTAATGGGGGAATACTAAAAAAAAGACCAACAAACACACAAACCCACAAAAACAAAGAATATCCACAAAAAAGAGAGGAAAAAGAGAAGGGAAAAGGAAAAAGAAAAAAGAAAAAAAGAAGGAAAAAGAAAAAGATAAAAAAAAATTTATGTCCATGTTCCTTTTGGTGTGTTGGTTGTAGTACAGATATCCCGTACGATATAGTTAAAATCCTACTATAAGTGAATAGATGCCATGTGCATCCTTCTGAGACTGGGTTAGCTCACTCAGGATGAGCTCCTCTAGATCCATCCATTTGGTTGCAAATTGCATGATTTCATTGTTTCTTATAGCTGAGTAATATTCCATTGTATAGATGTACCACAATTTTTTAATCCGTTCTTCAGTTGAGGGACATCTGGGTTGTTTCCAATTTCTAGCTATTACAAATAAGGCTGCTATGAACATAGATGAGGAGACTTCCCCATGTCTCCGTGAGAGGTCCTTTGGGTGTATACCCAGAAGTGGTATGGCTGGGTCCTGAGGCAAGGTTATTCCTAGATTTCTAAGATATCGCCAGACATACCTCCATATTGGTTGCACAAGCCTGCACTCCCACCAGCAATGGAGTAGGGTTCCCCTTTCTCCACACCCTGGCCAGCATGCGCTATCATTTGAGCTGTTTATCTTAGCCATTCTAACAGGTGTTAGGTGGAATCTCAGGGTCGGGTCGTCTTGAGTTGCATTTCTCTGATGATTAAGGATGTTGAACATTTCTTCAGGTGTCTCTCAGCCCTTAGGGATTCCTCCTTTGTGAATTCTCTATTTAGCTCCATCTCCCATTTTTTTTGATTGGATTATTTGGTTTCTTGGCTTTTAGTTTCTTGAGTTCTTTGTAGATTTTAGATAATAGCCCTCTATCAGATGTTGGGTTGGTGAAGATTTTCTCCCAGTCTGTTGGTTGCCGTTTTGTTCGAATGACAGTGTCCTTTGCCTTACAGAAGCTTTTCAGTTTCATGAGGTCCCATTTATTTATTGTTGATCTCAGGTCCTGGGCTGTTGGTGTTCTGTTCAGGAAGTTGTCACCTGTGCCAATGAGTTCGAGGGTTTCTCCTACTTTTTATTCTAGTGTCTTTAGTGTGGCCGGCCTTATGTTAAGGTCTTTGATCCACTTGGAATTAAGTTTTGTACAAGGTGATAGGTATAGGTCTAATTTCATTCTTTTGCCAGTGGACATCCAGTTGGACCAGCACCATTTGTTGAAGATGCTGTCCTTCTTCCATTGTGCGGTTTTGGCTTCTTTGTCAAAGATTAGTTGGCCATAGGTGTGTGGGTCCATGTTTGGGTCTTCAATTCGATTCCATTGATCCACTGGTCTGTTTCTATACCAGTACCATGCTGTTTTTATTACTGTTGCTCTGTAGTACAGCTTGAAATCTGGGATGGTGATACCTCCAGATGTTTTTTCATTGTACAGGATTGATTTAGCTATTCTGGGCTTTTTGTTGTTCCATATGAAGTTGAGAATAGCTTTTTCCAGGTCTATAAAGAATTGTGTTGGTATTTTGATAGGAATTGCATTAAATCTATATATTGCTTTTGGTAGGGTAGCCATTTTTCTTATGTTGATCTTACCTATCCATGAGCATGGGAGATCTTTCCATCTTCTAAAGGCCTCTTCCATTTCTTTCTTCAGGGGCTTGAAGTTCTTGTTATATAGGTCCTTTACATGCTTGGTTAGGGTTACCCCCAGGTATTTTATGTTGTTTGTGGCTATTGTGAAGGGGGTTGTTTCCCTTATTTCTTTCTCGGTATATTTGTTTGTTGTATAAAGAAGGGCTTCTGATTTTTTTGAGTTAATTTTGTATCCAGCCACCTTGCTGAAGTTGTTTATCAGCTGTAAGAGTTCTTTGGTGGAGTTTTTTGGGTCGCTTATGTATACTAACATATCATCTGCGAATAGGGATAATTTGACTTCTTCATTTCCAATTTTTATCCCTTTGATCTCCTTTAGTTGTCTTATTGCTCTAGAAAGGACTTCAAGTACTATATTGAAGAGATATGGTGAAAGTGGACATCCTTCTCTTGTCCCTGAGTTTAGAGGAAATGCTTCAAGCTTCTCTCCATTTAATTTGATGTTGGCTACTGCCTTGCTGTATATTGCCTTTATTATTTCTAGGTATGGTCCTTGTATGCCCGTTCTCTCCAGAACTTTTAGCATGAAGGGGTGTTGGATTTTGTCAAATGCTTTTTCTGCATCTAGCAAGATTATCATGTGTTTTTTTTCTTTCATCTTGTTTATGTGGTGAATTACATTGATAGACTTTCGTATATTGAACCATCCCTGCATTCCAGGGATGAAGCCTACTTGATCATGGTGTATGATACTTTTGATGTGTTCTTGAATTTGGTTTGCTAGTATTTTATTAAGTATTTTTGCATCTATGTTCATGAGGGAGATTGGTCTGAAGTTCTCTTTGTTGGGTCTTTGTGTGGTTTAGGAATCAGAATGACAGTGGCCTCATAGAATGAGTTTCGCAGTGTTCTTTCTGTTTCTATGTGGTGGAAGAGTTTGAAAAGTAATGGTGTTAGTTCCTCTTTGAAGGTCCTGTAGAATTCCATGCTAAAGCCATCTGGCCCTGGGCTTTTTTTGGTTGGGAGATTATTAATGACTGTTTCTATTTCCTTGGGTGTTATTGGGCTGTTTAAGCTGTTAATCTGATTTTGATTTAGTTTTGGTAGGCGGAATTTATCGAGGAAATTGTCCATTTCGCTTAGGTTTTCAAATTTAGTGGAATATAGATTTTTAAAGTACTGCCCAAATATTTTCTGGATCTCCTCAATGTCTGTTGTTATTTCTCCCTTTTCATTTCTGATTTTGTTGATTTGGGTTCTTTCCCTTTGCCTTTTAGTTAATTTGGCTAGGGGTCTGTCTATTTTGTTGATTTTCTCAAAGAACCAACTCTTGGTTTCATTGATTCTTTGTATAGTTCTTTTTGATTCTAAGTTGTTGATTTCAGCCCTAAGTTTGATGATTTCCTGTCTTCTGCTCTTCTTGGGAGTGTTTGTTTCTTTTTTTTCCAATTCACCCAGCTTAGCTGTTAGTTCACTAATATGAGCTGTCACAATTTTCTTTTTGAAAGCACTTAGTGCTATGAACTTTCCTCGTAGCACAGCTTTCAATGTATCCCATAGGTTTGGGTATGTTGTGTCTTCATTGTCATTGGATTTTAAGAAGTCTTTGATTTCCTTCTTTATTTCTTCTCTGACCCAGTGGTCATCCAGTAATGAGCTGTTCAATTTCCATGTGTGTGTAGGCTTTCTGTTGATTCTTTTGCTGTTGAAGACCAGCTTTATTCCATGGTGGTCTGATAAGATACAAGGTGTTATTTCAATTTTCTTGTATGTATTGAGACTATCCTTGTGACCAACTATGTGGTCAATTTTGGAGAAGGTTCCGTGGGGTGCTGAGAAAAAGGTGTATTCCTTTGTGTTTGGGTGAAACATTCTGTAGATATCTGTTAGGTCCATTTGTTTCATGATCTCTGTTAGACTCAATATTTCTCTGTTTGTCTTCTGTCTTGATGATCTGTCCATTGTTGTGAGTGGGGTGTTGAAGTCTCCCACTACTAATGTGTTGTGATCGACGTGCGCTTTAAGTTTTAGAAGTGTTTCTTTTACGAAAGTAAGTGCCTTTGTATTTGGGGCATAGATGTTCAGTATTGAGATTTCCTCTTGATGAATATTCCCTTTAATGAGTATATAGTGCCCTTCTTTGTCTTTCTTCATTAACTTCAGTTGGAAGTCTGTTTTGTTTGATATTAGGATGGCTACTCCAGCTTGCTTCCTGGGTCCATTTGCTTGGAAAACCTTTTCCCAGCCCTTTACTCTGAGGCAGTGTCTATCTTTCGTAGTTAGATGTGTCTCTTGTATACAGCATAAGGAAGGGTCTTGCTTGCGGATCCACTCTGTAAACCTATGTCTTTTTATTGGGGAGTTGAGTCCATTGATATTGATGGATATTAGTGACCTGGGGTTGTTATTTCCCATTAGTTTGGTATAGGTGATGGTCCTGTGTCTCTTTTGGTTTAGTTGCTGAGGGGTTTTCTATTCCCTTTGTTTTCTTGGGTGGAGTTTTCTTCTCTGGGTTGAGATTTTCCTTCTAGGATTTTCTGTAGGGCTGGGTTTGTGGGTAGATATTGTTTAAATTTGATTTTTGCCACACCTGTCTCGCCGGCAGTGCAGGCTGTGTGACAAACATGCGAGTTGTATGGCTGGGAGGGTCTTCTGGGGTTTTCCAGACCCTAAAGAATGACCCCTTAGCCAGAGAGGGTGTTGGACGGAAGCCTGGATATTTGTGTGGACGAATCATCAGGTCTCCTGGGGGGCTGAAAGGATTGGGGATGTTCTGGGGACTTGGTTTCACTTTTGGATGCTTACTTTATCTCATAGCTTATACAAGATTTCCAAGAAGTACAGTACTTGAAAAAGGAACTTAAAATACGCTGTCTACCCCTGAACAGATGGCAACAGCCCCACAGGAAGAAAGACTAGATGTTTCAGGAAACCCAAGCATTATACTAACTATGAATAATTCAGATGCAGATAATAGTCCTTTGCAGCAGTTTGTACAAATAATGCAGAACAATTCTAATATGCTAGTACATGAAGCTCTTAATCTTCTACAGGAAAAAGAGTTAGGATTTCAGCCAAGATACAAAAGAAAACGGAGAACATTAACAAATAAATTCTATGTACCTGGTGTTCCTATGAAAATGCTAGATGATGGTAAAAGAATAGCTTAGGTTTCATGAAAAGACTTCGGAGATATTGTTAAAGCTATCAAAAACATTCCAATACTTGCTAGTGTAAAAGGGAAAGCAAGTAAGCGTTCATGGTTATGAAAAACAATTGAGGAAGTAAAGAGATTTAGAAAAAAGGCATTGAAATACTGGTCTGTTTCAGAATAAAACACAATGGTTAGGAACTGTCCGGTCCGTTGACCACAGTCAATCGGGCCACCAAGAAGCTCAATGTTCCTTCCGTGTTCACAGATGTTATCATTTTTTGTAAGCACAAGAACAGCAGATATTTCTTAGCAACAAATGTTTATCATGTACCTATGATCACACTTCCTGATTTAACTGTATAAGTTCATGCATGATTCAAGTAAACTTTGCAGCAGCACTGAAACTTCTCTTGAGTTGTGTTGTCTGTCACGCCGAATCCGTTCCCTCCTGAATATCTTCTATTCTCCCTGGATCGGTTGCTGAGACCTCTACACCCTGGTCAGCAGCAGATTTTGTCATGGAATATCTTGTTTTCTCCATCTATGTTGATAGAGAGTTTTGCTGGTTAAAGTAGTCTGGCTGGGCACCTATGATCTCTCAGGACTTGTAGTATATCTGACCAGGCCCTTCTAGCTTTTAAAGTTTCTGAGGAGAAGTCAGGTGTAATTCTGATGGGTCTGCCATTGTATGTGACTTGACCTTTTTCTCTTACAGCTTTTAATAGTCTTTCTTTGTTCTGTACATTTGGAGTTTCAATTATTATGTGTCGAGAGGAGTTTCTTTTCTGGTCTAATCTGTTTGGTGTTCTGTAAGCCTCTTGGATTTTTATTGGCATCTCTTTTTTCAGGTTTGTGAAGTTTTCCTCTATGATTTTGTTGAAGATATTTCCTGGACCTTGGAGTCAGGAGTCCTCTCTTTCCTCTATACCTGAAATTCTTAGGTTCCGTCTTTTCATTGAGTCCTTGATTTCTTGGATGTTGTGGGTGAGAGATTTTTTAGCCTTCTCATTTTCTTTGGATGTTGTACTGATTTCTTCTACTGAATCTTCCATGCCTGAGATCCTGTCTTCCATCTCTTGCATCCTATTGTTGATACTCACATCCGTAGTTCCTGTTCTCTTCCCTTGGTTCTCCACTTCCTCTTTTAACTCTGACTGTGTTTTCTTTATTGTTTCTATTTCTATTTTCATGTCTTGTATGGTTTTGTTCGTTTTGTACATTTCCTTCTCCAGCTTGCTTGTTTTTGTATGAAAATCCTTCATAGCCTTGTCCTTTTCCTGTTCAAGCTGAGTCACCTTGGCTTGGAGCTCTTTAATGGTGTTGTTCCTTGTTTTGAGTTGTAGAATTGTGGCTTCTTTGAATTCCTTCATAGATTTAAGTTCTTCTTTCAGGGACTCTATCACTTTCCATAATGCAGAATTGTCAACGTTTTCATGTGTTTCTGTTGGTTTGAGGTCATCTGAATTGGATGAGCTAGGATAATTCTGCTTTGTTGGAGTCATATTTCCTTGATTTCTATTTTTTTTTTTTTTTGGACCTTTGGCCATTGGGTGCGTTTAGCTGTCTGTTCTTGTCGTTTTCTGTGCTTGGATCCACAGTGGATGCTTTGGTGCAGGGGACGAGTTACTTGGCTATCTGTCGTTGCTTACAGGGGGATTTCAGGGTCACTGTGGTTTTAATCGTCTGAGGCACTGTGAGCTGGTGCAGCCTATTCCCAGGTTGTGAGTAATGGACCGGAATTGTTTCACTGCTCCCAATTCAGACTTCTCTATGTTGCACTCTGGGTTATCAGCCTGTAATGGTTCTGATGGTATGGACCTGTTTGCCCAGGCACAGATTCTGTGGGCTTTGTTTGTCGTCATGGAGGCTGACAGGGTGTGGCTCCACACCTAATATATCTGGATTTTCCAGAATACAGCTATGGTCCCGATTTCTGGTTTCTCACTAGGCTTCTCGCCACAGGCCTGGCCTCTGAGCCTGATTCCCTCCCTGTCTGCGTAGCCCCGGCTCTCCCTCCCTGGCTGCTCGGCCGTGGGTACACAGTGCCCCGGATCCCCCGGCCGCCTGAGTGGACCTCTCGCCCCAGCAGCTCAGCCGTGGGTGCGCGGATCCCTGGCACAGCCCACGCCTGACTCTCTCCCCAGTTGTCTTGCCGTGGGTTCGCGGGGATTTGGCCCTGCCAGCCAGGCTCCCTTCCCAGCTGGGCCCTCCCGCCCGCCTTTGTGTTCCCGGTTTCCCGCGCTCTGTCTGAACCTCCCGCCCTCCGCTTCACGAGCGGCTGCGGACCACCCGCTGAGCCCCCTGTTTGTTCCTTGCTAAGACTTCCACTATCTCGCAAAATTTTTTAAGTGGGTATAAGTTCTACCTGAGGTGTGGGGAGTCCAATAGGCTAGTGAACTATCGCCAAGTAGCCTCTGATTCTGCCTGCTGTGAGTTGGGGATGATCTTACCAGACGCCTCTCCAAATGGGAGTTCCCGAATCCCGGGTTTAGTGGCTTCCACCAACACGGCTTCTAATAAGACACAGACCCCAGTTCCAGTTCATTCCCTTCAGGTTGCAGCTGATGGTTGATCTATGCTGTTTAGTGTCGGGTCTTCCCTTCTTGACTACCTTTCAGAAAGCATGGTCCCTCAATGGCTCAATATGATGAGACCGACTGTTAAAGGAGGTCACTTATTGATCAATAATATATAAAATAAAAAAGAGTATGAAAGAAAGCAATGAGTGGTTTTCACATTGTGTAATATTTCAATGTAGATTTTGTTTGTTTGTTTGTTTTTAAGAATAAAAGAGCAGGCTGGAGAGATGGCTCAGCGGTTAAGAACACTGTTCCTCCAAAGGACCTGGATTCAAATCCCAGCATCCACATGGCAGTTCACAGCTGTCTGTAACTGCCGGGCGTGGTGGCGCACGCCTTTAATCCCAACACTTGGGAGGCAGAGGCAGGCAGATCTCTCCAAGTTCAAGGCCAGCCTGGTCTACAGAGTGAGTCCAAGACATCCAGGGTTACACAGAGGAACCCTGTCTCAACAAAAAAAAAAGAGAAAAGAAAAGAAAAGAAAGAAAGAAAAAGAATAAAAGAGCATGCGTAGTTCTCAAACTCAATTGTCCTGCAGAAAATATTAGAGTATAAATTGTGCCCCTCATCCTAAATTTGTTTGTTGAATCATCCACTCTAGCACCTCAGAATGTGACTGTAGTGAGAGACAAGGAGGTAATTAAAATAATAAGAGGTCATTCGGGTGAGCCCTAATCCAATATAACTTGTGTCCTTATGAGGCATAAAATTAAGACACAGAGATAGACACAAGACAGGTGTGCACACAGATAATGCCTGTGTGAGCCCTCAGTTAAAGAGTAGCCATTTGCAAGCCTAGAGAAAGAAAACTTTCCAAGCCCTCGTTTGCAAATCGCTAGCCTCCAAAACAGCTAAACAGCCAGTTTCTGTCATTTAACCCACCCCGTCTAGAATATTTTGATATGGTAGCCCTAGCAAGCTGACACAGAAAACAGATCAACATCTCAAAGATCCACTTGGGTGTGCTGGGATACCATGAACACCTATTTCAATATTAGTTTATTGGAAACTTATTCTAGGGCCATTGAGATGGATCAGTGGGTAAAGGTACTTGCTAGGCAGGCCAGGCAACCCGGGTCCAGTCCACTATGGAAGGAAAGAACTAACTAGACAAAGTTGTCCTCGGACCTCCACAGATGTGTATGCGAGCGTGGACACACACACACACACACACACACACACACACACACACTTATAGTAAGTAAAGCTTTTTAAAAGAAATTATTGTAAAGCCCTTATCCTAGACATTTAAACATTTGCTTATTTTTATTTATTTGTTACCTACTATTGCTGATTTGTGAACTAAATTTCCCCATCTTTGAATGAGTTGTTTGCATTCTACTGTGGTTTGAATAGGGTTATCTTCTCAAGGCTTGGTGATAGGAAAAGATGGTAGGTTACTTAAGGGTGAGGCCCAGTGGGATCATCGGAGTTCTTCCTTTGGAAGGAATAAACGCTGGTCCCTCAGAGTGAGTTTGCATCTGTGAGAATGTAGTACCACTTCGCTGCCTCATTCTATTGGCACAGGTAGCAACTGGCCCTGCACTTCCAGCTCACACCACAACTGTCTGGGCTGCTTCAACCTTCTCAGAATCCTGCAGTGAGACTGTTAGAAGGTCCTTTGTGAAGTCAACTGGCTCTTCCCCATGCAGGCTAGAGGGCTTGGGCTGAAGACACGGCTCCATAATTTGAGAGTGTTATGCTCCTGCAGAGGACCTGAGCTCAGTTTCCGGCAACAATATCAGGTGGCTCACAACTGCTTCTGACTCCAGAGACAGGGGCTTCTGATACCTCTGACCCTACAGGTACCTGCACTCATGTATGAACACACACATATGCCCCCCCACACACACTCATAAGCATAATTTAACAAAAACAAATTAAATCCCAAAAAAAAGAAAGGAAGGAAGGAAGAAAGAAATCTGCAGCACCAAAACAAAGTTGGAAGGCTGAAGACAACAAGGAAATCAGCGTGGGAGGCAGCACTTCTGGTCCAGCCATGGTCTCTACCACATGCTGTCAACCTCTTCCCACCCATCTTCCTCTCATGGATCCAGCGCTCCTGGCCTCAGTAATGGAAGGACAGACAGATTTTTAACTGGCTTCTATCACCAAATAGTAATTTCTTGTTGTGGATGTTGTTCTTGAAGTTAGTTTTGCTTCTCTGGTCAAGTTTTGACTGATAGAAATTTGGGGACCAAAGAGAACTGCTACATCAAAAGCCTAAAATGTGTGCTTCTGGCTTCAGGTCTGGGCAGTGGACAGATGGCCGATGGGCCTTGAGAGGTCTGTCAGCGAAGGGTTAAGCTGACACAAGGAAAAAATTACTAGAACCTAGAAGGAAGGAGTCCTTTTTAATAAACTGAGAAGCTAGCCACATTAAAACCTGGAATAACTTAGAAAATGGAAAGATGATGGATGAGCTGGGGAGGTGGACCAATGAAAAGGACTTAAGGCACAAGCATGAGGGTGGAGCTTGGATGCCCAGTGTTGAAAGGTCAGATGGCCCTTGTGGGGGAAGGAGGGGGAAGTGGTCCCTGGGTCTTGTTCTGGTTAGGTGGAGTAAGCAAGTACCAGTGTATCTATCTCTCCTGTTGACTTCATCTAAGAACCCCGAGAGGACCCAGAAAGCAGCTAATGACACAGAGCCAATGACACTCACAGGACCAAACAGCAGGTGTCTTGCAGAATGCATCAAAACTCCAGGAAAGAACCCAAAGTTCACAGGCTCTTCCCTGCAATGATAGTGGCCACTGTCGTAGGAGTTGCAATTCAAACTCACTACCATGTTGTAGACAGAAGAGTCTCAGGGAAAACCTCTTTGAGGTCAAGGGAGTGAGGATAAAAGTTCCTGTGTGGTAGAGAAAGCGAGGGGAACTGGCTGGCTTTTGCTCTACACTGACCTGTCCTGGTGCCACAGAGCAACGTGGCCTGGGCCCATGGGAAGGAGATGAATGTATTTTGTATGTGACTGCCAACGGTGTGAGCTTTATATCATCCCAGGAACTGACATATATGGGTAGTCCCAAGTAACTGACAAAAATTGCCTAGTGACTCATTTGGGCAGCAACCGGAAGTGTTTGCATGGGTTTTGTTTTGACAAACCATTTAGCATATGTCCAAGTAATATTTTCATCCTGAGGCATGTGAGCATTGATACACCTAAAATGTCCACACTTTAGCATGACCCCCTCATATATCTCACTTCTTCTAATGCATTTTCTGTTCCTTCTACTTTGCATATGTGTGTACACCTGTGTACATGTTTTCACATGTGTGTATTGCATATGTGTAGGTGAGTGTGCCTGCCTGTCTATGGGTATTCAAGCAGAGGCCAGATGTTGACACTAGGTACCTTCCTTGACCACTCTCCATTTTATTTACTGAAGGCAGGACATCTCCCTGAACCCAGAGCTCATCTGTCCCACTAGTCCCTGTGGCCAGCTGGCCATTGAATCACCTGTCTCTACCTTCCAAGATCTGGGACTAAAGGTGGGCCATGACACCCACCCAACCTTTATGTGAGTGCTGGGGTACTCACACTTGCCTGCCAAGCGCTGTATCCACTGAACTATCTCCTAACCCCTCCTCTACAACTTTTATCTTTCTTTGCACTTCAACATCTGCTCACAGTGTGGCACTCACACATGAGGACCAGCCGGGTCACCGCCTCGGTTATTTTTGAAAAAGCAGCAAAACTCAAATCCTTTTGGTGCAGGGGTCTGCTGCCAGACAGTTCTCTGACCCCACGTGACTTTTTGAGACTCAGTTTCTCCTTTGAAAAATGGTGACAGTCACTTTTGTCACCTATTTCCTTCTCAAGGTTCGCACAACACAGATAAGGGCATTTTGCTTGGCTTGCTGAGCTACACGTATATCTGGGGAAAATGCAGATAATTTGTGATAAATATAAGTCCTGACTTTCATTCATTTAAAAGCTGCTTTGTTCCTTTCTTACATCTAATTAAGTCAAGAGAAACATCAGGTGTAAGAATCCTAGCGATCTGGTTTTTGTTTCACTGGGCAAGAAAAATGTGCCCTCAATTGCCTTGGGAGTTTTAGTGAATTTGTTTTTTTCTGTGCTGGAAGATTAAAGTTCTATCTGGAATTGTGACAACTTATATCCTTTTAGTCATTTTGATGCTAATGTAGAAGAGTTCAGCAGGGATGAATATTCTAAATATATATTACTTTACTTAATGAGCATCTTCATTAATACTTATAGCTCATCATGTGACAGGCATTTTCAAAAGCAAGAGTAGGTGGATGACATATAAACCCTGTGGTTGCTTGGAGAAGAAAATTTGGAGACCCAGATAAGTAAATGTAATTAGAGATTTCACATGCAGTGGTCATGGGAGCTCTGCAAATTTCCCCTCCCCTGCAGCAGGACGCCTTTATTCTGAGGTATAGTATTTCAGAGGCTCCTTTCCTGGGAGCCTTTCCCCTGATTCCACAGATGGCTCCCCAGCAGCTATGAGGTGCAGGGCCCTCATTTTAATCACAAAATGTGTTCCAGTTTCTGTAATAATCTGCAGCTGTTTGTCCGTTGCATGCAAGGAGTTTCAAGACTGTTCATTGTCCCCTGGAGCTCCAGAACAAAAGCAAACGACTTTCCACTTCCCAGAATCAGCAAAGGGCCAACTATCAGTGGAATTTTAAAGATTTCTTCAATTAAGCTCCAGACCTACAGAGTTAGTGATGAATGAGAAGGGCGGGAGGGAAATGAGTTAGCAGGGTTGCGTTTTAAAAACTGTACTCAAGATGACAAAACTCTACCCAGTTCAGCCTGCAGTCATCTATGCTGGACACACCCGTAAGCAGGAGAAGTGCCCGTCTCTGGATCCTCCTGTGTTGGCATGGAACACTGAGCACCTACAAGTAGATAGCCTAACTCACAGGTGGCGTACATAATCAGGAGCAATGAGTGTCAGAAGAAGCAATGGGTTAATATGGTTTTTATTTTTAAGTGATATTTGTGACATCTCAGCCTTAAAGAGAATTTTTTTTAAATAAACCAAACCCCATCACTGTGAGTTCAGACAGTTTCCTTACAACTCTAAAACTCCATGCCTCCAAGGTGGTAGACTGGTTTGTCTCCATGGATGGAAGGAAGTTCAGACAGTTTCCTTACAACTCTAAAACTCCATGCCTTCAAGGTGGTAGACCGGTTTGTCTCCATGGATGGAAGGAAGGTCACAGTTTACTTGCCTGGCAAGCCAGATCTGCCCCAGCAAACCTGGCTTGCCTTCAGTACCATGGCCTTTCCTACGTATGCACTTCAAGCAGCTTGTCATTAGCTTGGGGCTTTTGCTAGGCTGTGACTTTTTTATCTTTTCAGATTATTTGGAGTCAACTACATAATAGTTAAGCCACATTCCAAATATCTGTAACATAAATGTCAAGCAATGGTATTTAATTGGCTCTGGAGGAATAGTTGGGTAGGTAATGATTGTGGATTCTCCACAAATACAAAAGGAAACATTGCATATGGCTGTCATTGTCTTCCAGGAAACATTCAAGCCCTCTTGCTTTGCATCTACTTCTGTAAGACATAGACTAGGAACAAACGTCAAAGCCTTGTTTATGGTGTTTGGCTGCACACACATACATTTAAGTTTTTCTGTTCCACGATGAGATTCACATGCTGATTCTCAGAAAAAAAAAATTTTTTTTAATTCCACAGAACCAAGATATCTTGGATGAAGGTGACTTTTCAGACCAATGATATACGGTTATAGAGAAGGGTTTGGTGCGTGGGGATCCTGGGATATCTCTCCTTGTCCCAAATCTAAGATCCTTACTGATGGGTTCTCATACTGTAGTCTGTACAGGTAATAAATTGTGAGCCTAATACAGCCAACTGCGCTGGGTTCTCCAAGGTAAGTGGTAGGTAGCATCTCTTTCTTTTGTGCTGAGCAACTCAGGGACAGTCTGGTGTTGCAGTCTGCAGTTTCTCGGAGCCGGGTACTAGGGTACCAAGAGCTATTTAATGTCTGACCTCAGAGCCCTAACTCAGAAGAAACTGTAGCAAATCTTCATTCACTACCCTCTCCCAAGAGTGAAGGACCTTCAGCTAAGAAGGGAGTGAAAATTCTAGATCCTTGTAAGGAAAACAGAAAACAGTGGGCTGAGAGGGGAAGGAATCACTTCCTCTTAGCCTATTAGCCTCCCCAGGATTGTAGGTCATATAGTCCTTCTGTGGACCCTGACCCTCAGGAATCTATTTGGACAGCTCCTGGCTAACGATGTACTTGATATTCTGAACAGTTAACCCAACTTGCAGATGTGACCCTTCCTCACCCTCATCTGTAACATATCTGAACTTCTCTTAGCTAGTTATCTAGTCCCAGGAAGCTACTACTGACCCCTTAGGTAGGTAAGAACACAGGTAAACCTTTTGTCCGATTCAGAAAAAATGATGAAGCATTGAGAATGTCTTAGGTCTGAAAATGTAGCAGTTATCAGATCCATGTATTTAATGCTTCCCAGAAAAAGTACGCTTGTGTGTGTTCCAGCCTCTGCCTCCTGGGCAGGTCACTCCTCTGAGCTCCACCTGACAACAGGACTTCAAAGATTACCTACCTACAGGAGGAACCAAGATACCTTGCTTGGTACAGCTTCCAAATGTCAAATTTCCTATTCAGGACTTCCCAACCCCTTCCTCCCCCACCCCACTGAGAGGAGTGAGGACAGATTCACTTGCTAAAATTGCAAAGGCCGGACCTGCAGCTGGCCGCATTGAGCTGTTTCTGAAGCTCACAGCAGCTGTGACTCACCCCAACTACAGTCCGTTAACCTCCCACTCCTCTCACCAAACCAGCTACCCGTCTCACTCTGACTCCTACGAACCCACTTATTTTCAAATTTGCTCAATGAACATCACATTCAACCCCAGTCTGCTTTCATGCACAGGACACTGAGAGAAAACATAGTTTAATAAAAGGGGGGGGGGGGCTCTACAGAAGAAAGAACAATTCAGGCCAGATCGAAGGTTGCTTCCCTACACTTTGGGGAATGACAAATAGTTGCTAATAAGAGACAATGGTTTAGGACATGTGCCATCCTGCCCAGCTGAGAAGAGGGAATGCAGAAAGTTGCAGGCACACACAGCTTTGTGATTAGGGACCTAGGACTGTGGTACCCTGGGCGAGCTGAGTAGGTGACAGTGGACTAAACTGG
Source organism: Lophiomys imhausi (assembly GCA_907164525.1). Lineage (NCBI taxonomy): Eukaryota > Metazoa > Chordata > Mammalia > Rodentia > Muridae > Lophiomys > Lophiomys imhausi. The sequence goes on along the minus strand of CAJQZJ010015786.1, from coordinate 4,364,325 downwards.
CCTCCTGATACTCAACAAGGGTGCTCAGACATATTTTCTCTGCACCACCTTTCCGGCCCTGTTGCCAAAGTTACAACAGGAAACGCAAACCTTCAGCTTTCAGAGAAGTTGCAGGTATTTCCTGGATGGCTCCAACCGCCAATAAGCAGAAGAAAAATGCAACCAACGTGTGGGTAAGAGAGCACTGCAGCTCCGTTCAAGAAGAGAAAGAGCCATTTGTTGGACTGAAAGGGGAAACTGTAGGGGGAAATAAGATATACCTTAAACTTAAAAGAAAAAAAAAAGGGAAGAGGATGGGGGGTTGAGGGTGGGAGGGTGGGACTGGAGGGGGAATAGGGAGGGGACTGCGATTGAGATGTAACTTGAAGAAATAAAAAATAAAGGAAAAAAAAAGAATAAACAACCCTCATGTATTTACATCAAAAAAAAAAAAAAAAAAAAGAAGAAGAAGAAACTTTCTGGAAGACAGCACGAGAGGAAATCGGAGTTGGCCGAACAGTGACTGAACCAAGTGACACTTCAAGCCAGTTCCAGCAGACACCAGTTTAAAGGGAGCATCAAGACCTGTGACCATTTCCCAATTCACATCTCAGACCCATCTCTACTTTGCTAGAGTCCTGGAGTCCAGAGTCCCAGGAGCCTCCCCAGTACTTTGGAAAGGGAAAGTATTCAATAGATGTGTTCAATATTATTATTATGTATTATTATCATTTATTAGTTGTTTCTGTATAAGTATCATTCATGCATGTGTGTACCTAAATATGTGCAGATGGCTATTCCTGTGAGCACGTGTGTGGTACTCATGAGGTACCATCCCTCCTGACCTCAACTCTCTAATCTAGTGCAACAGGTGCTCTTGCACACTAAACCGTTTCCTCGACTCCTGGTCAACATTATTTGTTTGAGTGCCTGCCACTTTTCAGGCATTAAAACATGGAGCATTGAAGCAATAGAATTATCCCTGTGCAACCGTAAGGAAGTGGGGCTAGGACCCCTCTCAGATCCCCAAATCCAAGGATGCCCAAGTCCTTTATATTAAATGCCTATTGTTTGCAAACAGCACACATAGTTTCTTCCCTACCCTGTAGTCATGTCTTGATTACTTTCAGTGCAGACTAAAATGTAAGGCTGTGGATGTAGCTGAGGGGTAGAGCACTTGAAATAGTCCTGAGACTGTACTGTATAGGGAATAACATAATGATCTGCTCAGAACAGATGCAGCCACCACAGGCCTAACTGCATAGCACATAGCAGCGACAACATAGCATATTTTTCTTTAGAACATTCTTCAACTCCTAGATAGTAGAATTTGCAGACGTGGGGCCTGTAAATATGAAAGGCTGACTGTGTATTTGGCTTGGATATCAACTGAATAAAATTAATCGCTAGCCTAATTAGTGGAAACTCAGAAGCATGTATTTAACATGAGCCTGAATTAAAAACACAATTTACTTCCCAAGTTGTAGATTTTTCTTTTTAATTCCTTTGCTTTAGAACTAAGGTCAGTCTGAGCAATAGCCCTTTGCTTTGGACAATTCCTGATGCCTATATGCAACTCTCAATAATAGGTTCACCCAACATGCTACTCTAAGTATCTCTTTAACCTCAGCATGAGTAGACCTGAACTCAAGGTCTTCCCCTCAAATCTGTATGTCCCCTGGTAGTTCTCTATCCCCAGGACCTGTGAAACAGCTTTGCCTCCTTCTACTCCCTTATTTCCACCAGCCAACAAACACAACAGTTTATCGTCGCTACTTCATAATACAACACAAACACTATGATAATTAGTTACCTCCTTTGGCAACACTGCAGAAGGCACGGGAGAAACGGTCACTGCCATCACCATACTCTTTTCAAAGATGAAAAGACAGAACTGCAAAGGTAAATACTGCTCCTAAGATAACACAGCAAAGCAAAAGTTTGAACACGGATTCTTAAATCCCGTGTCTCTGATTCTGTGACCCCCCACCCCTGCCCTAGCCTGAACCTCATCCTTGCTGCTCTCTGTCTTCACTCTTGTTTATTTTTAGTCCTTTTTTTTTTAAAGATCTGCATTATATTTCAAAAGTCAAATTTATAAAGGCAGCATACAAACATAAGGTCTGCCTCTTTTAAGCTCCATTCGATAAGTCTTGACAAATGTATTGGTTAAGTAACAGCATACACAGAATATTTCTGTCACCTCGAAGAGTTCTTGCAGGCCACCTGAGGTCAGTCCTCTCCCCAGTTCTTGACTTTGGCCATCAAGAGCCAGATTTTCCCTCCCACAGGTTTTCCTTTTAAACTTGTAAGAATGTTGGGCCTGAAGAGATGGCTCAGTAATTAAGAAGACCACTTGCTGCTCTTGCAGACAGTCTGCTTGGGTTCTCACATCCAAATGGTGGTTCATGACTGTCTGCAACCCCTGTTCCAAGTAATCCAATGCCCTCCTCTAGCCTATGAGGCACCAGCCACATATGTGGTGCACCCACATACATGCAAGAAAAACACGTGTTGGTATGTATTCCCTTATAAATGGATATTAACCATACATCACAGGATAACTATCCTACAACCCACACGCCCAAATAGAGAGGAGCCTAGCATATCTATCCTAGGAAAAATTTTACCCACCAGTGAGTCATGGAATCTGCTTCAGGTTAGTGGAACACCATGCCCTAGATGGTGTGCCATATCAAGCCCGAGTACAAGTGGAAGCTCTTGGCCCTCATATAACGCAAGATCTGAGGGAGTATGATATGTGAGGGCCCACCTCATCTGAGGAGGAGAGCACCAAGTAGAGGAAGAAGGAGGGAGGGAGGGAGGGAGGGAAAGAGGGAGGGAGGGAGAGAGGGACGGAAGGAGGGAGGGAGGGATCAGGAGGGGAGGAAGGAGTAAACTGTGTTCTAGAAGTAAATAATACTTTTTTAAGAAAAGAGTTAATAAGCTTAAAAAATATAATAAAAATACAATATAAATTTTTCAAACTATAATTTACCAAAGGTATACTTGCCTTACTGGCATGAAAGGAAAATGGCCTTAATTTCAGATTAGAATGTTAGACTGCAGGTGGCCACATAGATTACACAAACTTGATAGCAGCTTAAAAGTTTTTGAATTTTTGTTTTTGTTTTTGTTGTTTTTTTTTTGCAGATGTAGAGGATATTTTCATGGTTTGGCATTAAAAAGCAGGTAGCAGGTTTAAAATACTGTAAATAAATTAAAGGTTACACTGTTCAACCTGGTTTTCTGAACCTCCAAGAGTTCAGAGCTAAGGTAAAATACATGAAATGCGTGGTGTTAGCCCATGCCTTTAACTCCAGCAGAGACAGGAGGATCATTATAGAGTTAGTTGTCTTATAAATTTTAGAGTTACAAGGAGCAGGGTGGTGATGGTGCATACCCTTAATCCCATCATTTGAGAAGAATACACTCTTAATCCCAACACACTAGAGACAGAAGCAGGCAGATCTTAGAGCTCAAGGTCAGCCTGATACAAAACAAGCTCTAAATAGAGAAAAACTTCAATCAAGGGTTGGTGGTGCCCATCTTTAATCCCATCAGTTGGGAACCACATGCCTTTGATCCCAATACTTAGAATGCAGAGAAAGGCACATAGGATTTGGAAGGATTTAAGTTTAAAAGCTACTTACAAAAGGCATGCTGAAATTCAAACAAACTGTCCTTTGAAATCTCAAAATATATACACTAAAGGTTGGTTTAGCTCCAAAATATCAAAATAATTTCTTCTTTAATCCGAATTGAAAGATAATACTTTATATATTGTCAAAAAACCAAAGTTGCTCCAAGAAAAATATTACCTGACACCACCCCCCTTCAAAAAAAAAAGGTACTGTCCCAGAGTTAGGATTAGGGCAGGGCTCTGTTCTTATCTTTCTAGGAGATTTAAAGCATCCATTCAAGGAATCCAGGGACAACTGGACAACAGAAACCTCAGAAGAAAACAGATCAGACACCAAAGAAGACAAGTAGCCCAGACGATCCAGCCTTGCAGACTTCCTCAATAGCTGTTTCCTCAAAAGTCTACAACCACAACAACTCAAAATCACTAAGATTATTCAGCTCCACAAACTGCTCCAGCCAGAACTCCAGTAAAGCCCTGAAATTCAGCTTCTGTCTACGAACTTCTTAGGACATTTAAATAGCTGAGCACAAAAGGACTGAACATCAAATGATTCTATTAACATTTTTAACCATTTTTCCATTCTTATTTGGGCCCCAAACAGTTTTACTACGTCCCAAATCAGCAGGAAGTCATTTTAAGAGAGCAACGTCCCATCCCCAGAAGGCGGGGAGGGTGTTTCCCCCACTTTGGTCATTCGATGGATAATAGAAAATCTTGTTATTTAGGGGAAGAGACTACAAGCTGTTAAATGGTTTTGTTAATGGGTTTTGGAAGTTAGACCCAGGGACTTCTCTCTTTTTTTTTTCTGTATCCCTCTTTCCTATATAGGAGTGAACAGACTTGAGAAAAAACGGGACATGGACATAATATAGGAAAGATCAAGAAAAAAGGACAGATTATTGAATATGCCTTTATACCTTTGTATATTGATACAAAATTAATATTATATTTGGCTAAATTGGTATTGATCATTGTATACTAATGCAAAATTAAGATTGTATTGGACTACATCGGTATTGATCTTTGTATATTGATACAAAATTAAGATTATATTTGGCCACATTGGTATTGACCCTTGTATATTGATGCAAAATTAAGATTGTATTGGGCTACATCCGTATTGAGCTTTGTATATTGATGCAAAATTAAGATTATATTGGGCTACATAGGTAGTGATCTTTGTATATTGATACAAAATTAAGGGTAATGCTTTTTAAAGGTATTGTACCTAGTAATGCTTGAAAATGCAATGTGAAGTTTCAGCCTTTCGCTACCTACTGTCATAAACTGTTTAGGATAATTAAGAAATGCAAACTAATAGTCAGGCAAGCTTGTCATTTTGTTAGGTCCTAAGACAGTCTATCACAGTTAATTTTCTAAGCTAATCCGAAATCAAGTTGCTAAGAGACAAGAAACATTTGCTTATCTAAATATAAGAGATAGATAAGACATCTTCAAAAACCTCAAGAGATCTGCAGAATATGGCATTCAAAGATGTTTTCTTAACTTAAGATTTTTTTATATCAAGACATGTCAGCTCCTGACAGCAACCCCTGTTCTACTCCAAGTAGAAGATGAGCATCGAAGAATCCCCAGTGGGAAATGGTTGAATTAGTGGCAAGCCTATCTCTTGGCAGGAAAAACCCCTTGCTTCAACTGTAGACAGAATGCTGTCAAACAGGACAAAACTTGGAAGCAGGTAAGTCGGCAGCCTAGCTCTGCCAAGACAGGGTAGGCAAGTCCTTCATAATTCCTGCTCTACAATCAATGTCTGTCAGACAAACGGGGCCAAATGGCTGAAGATTGATGCTGTAATGTATGGAGAGAAAATGGGAACTGTCCAGGCAGCCACTGGTATGTCATTTCTTAGTTTTGGAAGCTGCAGGCCCTGTACTTCCTGTATAACCAGATATATTTATCCCTCTCAGGTCTCTGAGGTGGTTGAAGAATAGATAGCTAGAATCTCATAGTTAAATTTTGAATTGTTTAGGAATCAAGAGGGTGTTCTGGATCTAAGAAGATGTTTTTAAAATTGTGATGCAAGTTAGTATGAAAGCTGAGTTGGATATAGAACTTTAAACTCATGGAGATGGTTAGATGGTAGAATAAGTCAGGTGCCAAATACATATGGACTGGACATTGGGAATGTATGCTAAGCCATATAACTCTCATAATTGTGGCCTAATTATTTGTTTTATATTGTATTTATTATTATAAGAGAAAGAGCCATTTGTTGGACTGAAAGGGGGAGCTGTTGAGGGGAAAAAGATATACCTTAAACTAAAAAAAAAAAAAAAGGTAGAGGATGGGGGGGTTGAGGGTGGGAGGGTGGAAGGGTGGGACTGGGGAGTAGGGAGGGGATTGTGATTGAGATGTAACTTGAAGGAATAAAAATTAAATTATTAAAAAAAGAAATGCAAAAAAAAAGAAAAAGAAAAACATGTGTACTCATAAACATCTTTCCTTCCTTCCTTTTTTTCTTTCTTTAATGCTGGGTGTAGCCCAGGCTAACCTGTGCTATGTACATCAGGCTGGCCTTACATTCACAAAGATCTGCCTCTACCTCCTAAGTCCTAGGACTGAAGGTATCAGTAGATCCTGGCCCAAAGTAAAATGAATCTTGAAAAACAAAACATAAAGGACACAACATGGACAGAATTGAACTGTGTAACCTTTGGCTTCCATATGCTTTAACTCAACATAAAATTTTTATTCCATCCAGGTTGCTCTGAGTATCAATTGTTCAGTCCCCTTTGTCACTAAATCATATGTATACCTTTGGACAGACATGCCACTGTTTGTGAGCACTTTAGATTATAGGCATAATATATCCATTCCCTGTTTGGAGCTGCTGTGAATAAATTCGTGCATAGGTTTTAAGTGAATGTGTGTGCTCCTTCACTCAGGTAAATATGCAAGAATGGAATAAAAGCCATAAGGAAAAAGCGTATATGCTTGATTTTGCAGGAATCTGTCGAAGTGGGGGCTGGGGAGGTGGCTCAGTTGGGAAAGTGCATGCTGCACAATCATGAGAACGACTTTGATCCCAGCACCCATGTAAAAGCTGCATGTGTGTAATGCATGTCTACAACATGTTTGTAATTCATGGCTGTAACTCCAGTGCTGGGATGGGGGGGACAGAGTTAAATGAATCAGCCTCTAGAGATAGGTGTCCTTTGGAGACTTTATCTCAAAAGAATAAGGTGAAGAGTGACAGAGAAAGACACCCCGTGTCGATATTTAGCCTCTATATCCATGTGTAGTGTGCCCACGTACACACACACACACACACACACACACAAACACACACACACACACACACACACACACGAGTGGCACCTCCTTACACTTTCGGCTGGTGACTAAGGCTGTTCCTCATCTTGTTCATGCTCTCATTCGTTATTTGCCTTCCTTAGATGAGTGTCTCGGACTCATTTCTAAGCAGGTAGTTTATTTTCTGTTTCCTGATTTGAGAGCTCTACACTCTGCACAATTTTTTTTCTTTTTCAGAAATACTAGGCAAGTGTCTCCTCCAAACCCACAGCTTGGCCCTTCGTTTCCTTAGCAGCATATTTGAAGAGGGGCTTTAAGTTATGATCGCTGCAGCCAACTGATTTCCTTTGTGCATCCTGGCTTTTCAGTATTAGCTAAGAACCCTTTGCATAAGCTAAGGCCATAAAACCTTTATTCGACATGGTCTCCCAAATCCTTTTGCAGTTTTTGCCTCTTATTTTTTTAAGATCTATGTCCTATTTTATGTTAACTTGAATATGATTCAAAGTAAAGGCTGTGACTGCCTAGGGATACCTGTAAGGGAGGTTGGCCCCCTCAGAGTTCATACAGAACACACCCAGACACCAAATTCTCACCACAAAGTGGATTTATTACCCTCGAGGGGCAAGTGGGGAGGGGTAAAGGGAGGCTGCAAAGGCAAATAGCAAACAGTGTCAAGTAGTAGCAGCAAACAAGTGGGTTTTTGCAGAAGTGGGGTTTTCAGAAGAAAAAGGGGGAGTCTGTGTTAGGGTGCATTGGTAAATCCTGATTGGACATGTTAGCCAAATAAAGAATTTTGATTCCTGGACCTTGATGACTTGTCTCAAGAATAAGTCAGTGCCCAAATAAGAAAACTGACTTTGGGGGCTAGCTTTAGGAATATTACCTAACGCTTTTCCAGCAAGGGAGAAGGAAAGGGTAAAATGGCCAAATCTGTTGGTGCCATGTTTGCTTGGGCCTATTAGAAAGCCTTTCAGTTGTCAACTGTCCAGTTGCGTCAACACCACTCCCTGTAAAAGCCGCCTTTCCCTGTGGAACTGTGTCAGTAGCTATTCCAATGTCAGGTGGAACATGCATGGGGCATTTAGTGGTCTCTATTCTGCTTTGTTGGTCTATCCAGAAAGATAATGACTTATATACTATAGATTTAAAGAGTTTTGGACCAGGTATTGCAAGTTGTCTGATTTTACTCTTCCTATTCAAAAACATTTTTGCTTATGTTACTTTTGATATTATATTCTGTTGCATTTGGTATACATGGCAAAACTAACTTGCCGATTTTGACCAAAAAAAAAAAAAGCTTTCTGGGATTGTAGCTGGGGTATATTGACTATAATGATAGTTTTGAGGGATTTGACATACAATGTTGAATTTTCTGATCCACGGACACAATAAGTTGTCCCAAACTCAGGAAATGGAAAAAACAAACCGTCTGCTTAGAGCTGAGGCCAAGATTTGAAAAGACTCTTACCTGAGGAAGACAGTACATCCATCATAGGTTTGCAGTTTCCCATGTGCAAATCTTACCCTTTAAATCATATCCATCCCTAAATATTTCACAATTTTTTTAAACTTAAGTGTGTTTCTCTGTGTGTATGCATACCTGTGTGCATGTGTGTGGGTGTGCGTGTGTGTGTATGTGTGTTGTGAGGGTTCATACATGTGAGTGCAGGTGTCTGCGGAGTCCAGAGGAGTCAGAGCTGGATTTACAGGCAGCTCTACAGCACCCAATATAGTTCAGGTCTAGAAACTGAACTCAGATCCTCTTCAAGAGCCCCACTTGCTTTTAAACATTGAGCCATCTCTCCAGCCCCAATATTTCATTTGTGATGTTGCAAAGCACTTTAAGCGGGCATCCAATTACCTATGTGAGCCTTGAACATGTAAACTGAACTAAACCCATTTTAAACCCATGAAGATTATTTGGGATTTTTTAAATGTAAATGATCCTGCAATCTACACATAAAGACAGCACTATTTCTTTTCCAGCCTATGTGTGCTTTATGTAATTTTCATGCTATAGTACACTGGACAGGATCTTGAAGACAATACTAAATAGACATTGTGAGGACTGGCATCCTTATCCTGAAAGAGAAGGAACTGAGAGGGTTTAGGGTAGATCAGTTGGGGAAATGCAGACATAGCAAACATGAAGACCGGAGTTTGACACCCGGCACACACCTCAAATTGTCAGGTGTTGTGGCTCATGTTTATAATCCTTGCTGTGGAGACAGGAAGATTGCTGAAACTCACTGACATCAGCTTAGCCCACTAGGTGAGTTCTAGGTCAGTGAGAGACCATATCTCCAAATCAGGCAGTCAGCCCTTGAGGTGTGGTAGACACATGATATTGTCTTCTGAACCTGTACACACACACACACACACACACACACACACACACACACACGGGGGGGGGAGGGGGGAAGAGAAATGTCACATTGAATCTTTTACAATTATGTTTGTAGTTATCTGAAGGTTGTTCATAGATTTTAGAAAAAAGATTATGAACAATATTATTTACCCCTCATTTAAATCACAAATTGATGAGAAATCTTATAATATATCTTTTATGCATCTATTGAGATAATCATGGAGTTAGTTTTAATCATCCATTAGTATGATTTAAAAATCATTTTAAAGATCTGGAACATCTTTTTTCTTCCCCTCAGATAGATTCCACATACTCATTACACACTATTCCTTCAACATGTTGATCGATTGTATTTTCTCATATTAGTAATATCTGTCCTGATGAAATCTGTGACGTTTCCCCAATAATGTCTTTGTCTTGTTTTAATATCAGATTGTTGGTCCATTCTTTAGAAGAATTTTAAGGTGACTCATTCTACATTCCTTAATGCTTGGTAAGACTCACATTGAATTCACACAGAAATGATGCTCCTTTGTGGAAAAGGTTTTAGTTACAAACCAAGTTTCTTTCTTTTAGTTTGTTTAACTGAAGGCTATTCAAGCTGCAGGTTTCCTCTTGAATGAGTATAAGTAGTTTTTGCCTTTCAAGAAACATGTTTACATGTGATAAGAAAGTAGAGGGGGAAAGTTTAAGCAGAATTGGAGGGTGTGGTGGAAAAATAAGTAGGTGGGGGGAAATTAGCCCAGTTGAGGATGTATGAAATGCCTTATGGAAACCCTCTGTTTTGTAAATTATTTTTTCCTTTTAAAATTTGTAATTATATATATATGCACCATGTGCATGCTTGGTGCCTTCAGAGGTTGTAAACTGCCAAGTGGATGCTGGGAATTGAATGTAGGTCTTCTGAAGAACAGCACCTGCTCTTAACTGCTGAGCTACCCCTCCAGCCCTCCAAACTAAGTTTTAAAAAGTAAAAGTAATTTGAACAGAAACAGACTGCGTGATGGATATTACTTCTCTCCCAAGGTGTGTGCTATCAAATAAAAATCTCAGTGTCTGATATAGGATAACTCCCTGTGTGTTGTTTGTCAGAGAGACTCCAAAGCCCCCCCCCATACAAGATATCCCAATTGCTCTTCATTAGCTGCCAGAACTATAGAGTAAGACCTAATTGCAGAAGATATCATATAGTTACTTTGGTGGCAGGACATAGAGAAATCAAGCTGGAACTCACCTGGACATAAACATCTTTCCTGCTTTCACACTGTCCAAAAGTGTTATTGGGGCCACCGCCAGAGAAAATTCACCAATGGTCTTACTAATATGTGGATATGATACGTTACAATATTAACCTCCCAGGCAAGACAAACCCACTTGTGCAACAGTGGCATAAAGGTTTTGTGAGTAACCAACCACATTCTGATCAGATTTGCAGCCTCCTCCCCAGGAGGGAATTCATACTTGGCAATATAAACCTGGTTAAAAAAAAACCCATGGCTCAGACTATCATATACCCTAGGAGTGAAGGGACATACTATTATTGTTTTGTTAAATAAGCATGGAGTTATCAAACTGTCTTTTACATATTTATGATAATACTCATAAGATTAGAGCTGCTCTGAACCTTGACTAGAGAAGCTTCCTTTTGCAACTTGCAGCCATTAATGAAGAGACCAATGACTGGTCAAAATGCTGAGACTATTGAGTACTCCGGTCTAAATGGGGTGTGTACATCACCACCTTCCATCCCAAGGCTCAGGGACCATGACAGAAGAGTGGACAGAAAAATATAAAAGCAAGAAAATGATGAGTTTCATGAAACACTGTCTTCTAAATGGCTGTTACATTCACAATACCCATGGTTACCTGCACAAGATAGAGCTCATGAACATTCCAGCAAGGATAGAGGAAGGGCACATGAGAGCCAATCCTTAGCTAATGACTGCTTGGGAAAAGAAGTTATTTTCTTCAGGGCCTTATCTACTGGTGAATTGCTCATGAGCTAGTAAATAACCCTATAGGGGTGCACATGCAAGCAATCCTAATTAAACTCAATGAGTTATATACACTTTTATTTTTCAATTTGGGCCACGGGGATGGCTTGGTGGTTAAGAGTGCTTACTGTTCTTGCAGAGGGTCTGAGTTGGGCTTCCAGCACTCACAGCTAACTAACTCCAAGCCCAGGGCCCATGGCACCTTCTTCTGGCCTTTGTGAGCAACTGTGCATAAACTGACACGGCCAAACACACATACAAATGAATAACTTTAAAAAGTAAATCTCTTTCGTTTTGTTTTGTTTTGTTTGGGGGCTGGAGAGATGACCAAGTGATTAGGAGCCCCGACAGCTCTTCCCAGAAGACCTGAGGTTGGTTCTCAACCCACAACCACCTCTAATTCCAATTCCAGGAGGGATCTAACACCCTCTTCCAGCCTTTGAGGGGCCAGGCAGACATGCAGAGCACAGACATACATGCGGGCAAGACACACATCCACATACAATAGATGTTTTTTAATTAGATGTTACTGAATTTATAAAAATCTCGACAGTAGGAAGGGGATATGCTGAGAAGAAGGATCCCTGGAGAAATCGAAGGAGACAATGAGAGGGAGAAATGGTATGATTCTTATCAAAATACATTACATACTTGTATGAAATTGTCAAAGAACAAATAAAAATTACATTGAAAAAAGAACCCCAAGGAAAACATGAAAAAAAAAAGTCTCCAATCACTTATCATTTAATCTTAGGAGTGTCATCCCCTCAATTCCCTGTTCCTAGTGTTAGAAACAAATTCTTAGGTCCAAACACACACAAAGTCAGGGAGAGGGTCACTAAAAGGGGAGGGCCATGAGGAGTCATTCCAAGAGAAGCCAACTACAGTAGCTCTTCCCTAGGCTTTTGCAGCCGTAGCAAAAAGACAAAAGCAATATTTATATGACTGCAATGAAGAGCACACTGGTTATAGATTGTTATGGTTCAGAATTAAAACAAACATACTTGCTTAATTGTCTTTACACCCAGAAAACAAGGCTGAAGATAGCGATATGCTAAAGTGTGTTTGAAGTTGAAGAAACAGAAATATATTCAATTCATTTATGTTGTCAAGCTTGCTGGCATAAAACTGACCACAGTCATATGTGATATTAAAGGACCTATAGAGGCATCTCTCTTTCACTCCTAATGAGAGTTGTATCTGTCTTTGTTGTCCTTCACCAATCTGGATAGAGGCTTAACAGTTTCACTGATCACTTTTTTTATAAGTGCCACGAGCAATAGATTGCCCCACTGTCTGGAGCTCCTTTATCAATCTGTTCGAAGACCCAGATTTTTGCCTTATTTCTCTCCCTCCTTTTCATGTTTTCTAATATTTTAAACTATGCTTTCACTGTTACTATCTCCTTCCTTCTTCCCAGATACAGTTCTCTTATTTACTACTAGCTTGATTTCATACGACCTAAAAACTTGCTTTACATGAGTTTCTGAACTGATCCTTTTCTTCTCAAAATCATTCCCTTGCTGATGATTAGCTCCATACATCACTGTAGTGTGATCTCCAGGAAATGTTATGAATTGAGTAAGGGAGAAATACAGTTCCAGTACTATCTTTAAAATAAAATGTAAAAAGCACAGAAAAGAAGGGGATTGGCAAAATCGAAGCCTCAGTGGTTAAGAGCACATGCTACTGTTCTTGTAGAGGATGCAGATTCAGTTCCCAGCATCCACATGTTGGCTCACATCTGCCTGTTACTCTGGTTCCAGAGTATCTAGCACCCTCTCGTGACCTCTGAAGGCATCAGATATGCGCACAGTGTACATAGATAGATAGATACAAGAACATTCACACATATAAAATGAATCCTAAAAAAAAATCTTTTTATTAAATATTTTGTTTTCATTTATATATGTGTGTGTGACTGTGTGAGTGAATGCCACATATGTTCATGCCTATGGAGGTCAGAAGACAGCACTGGATCCCTTAGCAGTAGAGTTATAGGGGGTTGTGGGCCACCTGATATGAGTGCTGGGAATGAAACAAGGGTCCTCTGGAAGAGCAATAAATGCTTTTAATTGCTGAGCCATCTCTCCATCCCAAAACATGTGTGTGTGTGTAAAGTAAAAAGTAATAGCCAATGGGAAGGACTGAAAAGAATCAGTTCAAAGTGAGTAGTAGAGACTAGATGGACATCTCTGAATATCCTGTGTTTTACAAACCTTATTCTGGAATGCTGATGCTAAAATAAAATGGAGTAAAAGTAAGGAGAATATTCTAGAAACAAAAAGCAATATGATTGCAAAAGTTATATAGACTAAAAAATGACTTTTCCACAATGCTTTGCATTTGCTTCTTAGACAAATGCCCTGTTTGGGGTCTCTTAGAAGTTCTGTTGTTGGCCTAACTGAGCAAACAAGTGTTTGTCTGGGATGCACAGAATACAAGGGAATGTAACCCTAAATTTTCATTTTAGCAATATTTTAAGTTAGTCTTTGAAATTTTCTTACATTTATACCATGTATTTTGACTACATCCTTTCCTCCATCACCTTCTTACACACACACACACACACACACACACACACACACACACACAAATGGGTCTCCATCCCAACTTCATGACCTCCACTTTAGTTCTTGCCATGGTTGCTACGATTGGTATCCCCTGCATCCAACCAGGGCTACCCAGACAGTGACTCTCCCTCCCTCAGAGACCACACTGCTAATAGTGCCACAGCCAGTGGTGTGGCCTTGGGGGCTCCTTCCCCTAAATCTTAGAGAGGACATTTTATAAGGAGAAAAAGGGATATTAGTGCATTTAGAATGTTTTAATTTCTCTGTTTGTGAAGAAGGTAAAGTATCAGAACTGCTATGTGCAGTGTGAAAGGTAAAAACAATATGCACTTGTTTATATGTGTTACAGTTTTACGGTAAAAGTGGTTTTACCGTAAAACAACAACAAGACACAGAGGTCCAGGAATAAGCACCTATCTGGCTCAGAATCTTGACTCTGTCACCTCTGTATGACCGCGACAGCCAAGTTACTAAGCTCATGACAGCTTTTTCTTTTCACATCTCTCACGTCACATGTCAAATTCATCATTTTATTACCCCAAGCAATTTCTGTCCTTTCCACTGTAAATCACACCAGTCTGTACCCCTACTTAATGTTATTATGATCTGTTGAGAAAGTCCCAGTTGCCAAGATGCAGATGACAGATTTCTCCTGCAGGGACAGGAGCCCCTGTGAATTTGTTACCTTTTCTTTCCATGCTGCGTTTAGTTAATCTCTCTAAATCCCATACACAGTGGTGGAGGAGGAATTATGTCTTTGCAAGCTGCCCAGAGGTTATTAACAGAACTGCCTCAGTCTCTGGTTGTGGAGTCACAGAAATTAGGAAAATAGAGAAAGGATTTTGTGTGATAGGGTTTGGGGCTGGGTGTGGGAGTGGGGGTGGGAGTGGGGAGTGTCCTGTCTGGTTGTGGTTGCGATTAAATGAATATATGCATGTGTTAAAACACTTCATGAGGTGCATAGCCCACCCCAGTCCATTTCATTGTATGGTAACACATTTTTTTTTGTCCTGTACAGTGTGTATAGAATTGAAATTGCATCCAAAAACTAAAAATTAGGACATCTATGGCCTAGCTGCTAGGCTGTCATTCTTTTTTTTTGAGGTTATATTCAGAGTTATCCCTGGGCAAAGCTGAAGCTATGCAAAGGCTCCTAATGGCATTTCTTTTGAACCATTTGCTGGACTCTCTGGATCTTTCCACACAGTTCTGTAAGCAGCATCCCATGGCTCTGACTGTCCTTGCCCCAGGTGTGCAGGCTCCACTAATAGCAGCATCCAGGCCCCTATCCTAGGAAGCCCTGCATTTGGGAACCTCTCCCATTACAAAAGTATCACCCTAATTGTCTTAGTCAGGGTTTTATTTCTGTAACAAAATACTGTGACCAAAAAGCAAGCTGGGGAGGAAAGGGTTAATCCAGCTTACACTTCCACACCACTGTTCATCATCAAAGGAAGTCAGGACAGGAACTCAAGCAGGACAGGAACCTGGAGAGAGAAGCTGATGCAGAGGCCATGGAGGAGTGCTGTTTATTGGCTTGCTCCCCCTGGCTTGCTCAGCCTGCTTTCTTATAGAAAAAACCCAGGACCACCAGACCACGAATGGCACCACTCACAATGGGCTGGACCCTCCCCATTGATCACTAATTGATCAGCTGGATCTCATGGAGACATTTCCTCAACGGAGGCTCCTTTCTCTGTGATGACTCCAGCTTGTGTCAAGTGGACAGACAAAACCAGCCAGCACACTAATCTAGTTATCAAAACTCATTTTCTTCTTCTTTTTTAAAAGTTTGTATGCATTGGTGTTCTGCCTGCATGTACGTCTGTGTAAAGGCATCAGATTCCCTGGAACTGGAATTACAGACAATTGTGAAGTATCACTTAGGTAGTAGGAATTGAACCCGGGTCCTCTGGAAGAGAAGAAGCCAGTGAGTGCTCTTAACTGCTGAGCCACCTCTCCAACCCAAATCTCATCTTTTTTAAACATGAGACTCTATTCTCCATTTTCTGTCATAGCAGGAAAGAACCAATAAGCCTATGTTCACTATGTGGAAATGTTAATTGCCAAGGGTGAGTGAAAGATTAGAAATACTGGTTACCCGTGGGCAGATAATGGAGAAACTGGAGGCAGGAAAACTTTAGGATTACTCAGTTCCTTGCAGGTTTTCCCATTGGTGCCTCAAAATATACATGTCATCTCCGGGAAATGTCATCCCTGGACTGAAATGTCTTCAGAATAATGAAGAAAGCCATGCATGTAGGCAGGTATAGAAAATATGGGAACATGCCCTGTTTGGGGCTCATTTTGCTATGAACCTGAAAATTCTCCCCCTCTCCCCCCAAAAATATCAAATTTAATTCTCTAACAACCCTAAGAGGTAAATACTATTGCTATCTCAACTTTAAAGTTGGGAATTGAGGCAAAAGAGGTAAAAATAACTCCTTGTGATAGAGGCAGAGGTCTTTCCCAGGTACAAACAGTAGACCAGGCACATACATTCTATTGGGTGCCTCGCATGCAAAGAGCCCCATGTTTAGGCCACAGGGCGGTGGCAATTCCAGCATTTGGGAGGTGGCTTCCAGAAAGATCTCTGTGAGCTGAAGGCTGGCCTGATCTGCATAGTGAGTTCCAGGCTAGATCCCATCTCAAAAACAAAACAGACAAAAAACACCGGGCAAGCGAGTATTCTTCCCAGGTAATGGACGGGATTTCTGAGGAGGTTAAGGCCAGTTTCCGGAGACACATTCTGTCACAGTGAGGAAGGTGTGGCAGCAGGAGCAGCTTCGTGCACGAAGTTAAGAGCAGAGGCAGCTGGGCGCATTGACACTGCAACCAGAAGCAGGGTCTGCTCCCTAGTGACACACATTGTCAGGTGAGGGTGCGCGTCCGCCCAACACCACCTTCAGATGGAGAGCAAGCGGCCAAATACGCGAGTCTGTGGAGGACTTTCATGAGTCCAGATAATGGAGATGTGGCCATTTCAGTTCAGCACAGGAGCTTGGAGAGTTCAAATCCAACTTGGCCCACATCTTAATTTATCCCTTCCTCGGCCCTACCCTGCTTCTGCCCCTGGTACCTACCTGCAGGAGTGCTGGTCTTTAATAAGCATCCTGTATCCCAAACTGTCTCAGCACAGCTTCTGAAGGACCCATCCTATAGCCCTAGCCAACAGTCCTTCAACTGATAAGACTAATGTTGTTAAGCAGTGTGATACACTCTTTCAAAAATACAAAAACCAATCTAGAACTTTCCTGTAGCAATGGTTAAAACAAGCATGTTGAGGAATAACTGAAATTTTTCTTTAACTTTTTCTTTTTTAGGGTTTGGTAACACCTTAATTCTTTTTTTTAATGTTTATTTATTACTTCAGGTTACATCTCCATCACAGTGCCCTCTTTCCACCCCTCCCAGTCCTGTCCTCTCACCCTGTACCCCCTAACCCTTCCATCCAACTCCTCTGGAGTGGAGTGTCCCTATATAACAGTCCCCCGCCCCAGTTCAGAAGTCATTTGAGGGCCAAGAGCCTCCTCATACACTGGGGGCCTACAAGGCAGTACCACTAGGGCAAAGTGTCTCATGGACAGGTAACAAAGTCTATGTTTCTGTTCTCTTTGGTGCATTGGCTGTAGTATAGTTATCCTGTACTATATGGCTAAAATATGTAGCTTTATTAAGTGGTTCACAGCTTTACCCTATAGTTCACTTTTTTTTTCAGTGTATACATGAACTTTAACATTCTTAGCACATGTACAAGGTTGTGAGGTCCTCACTGTTGCAGAATTCCAGGACATCTCAACACCCCTAAAAGCAACCTTGTACCCATTAACAGTCATTGCCTCATTTGAGTTCGATTTTAGTCTTCCTGTCTGTCCTTGCCAGGTATGACAGTTATCCATCACAGAGGAAAAGCTTTCCTAAGTTCTCCCTCTTTCAAAGTATCAAATATATAAACATAATCCAATTCTTGATAGGTAATCTATCTTCTAAGGACTTAAGCTAAGAAAAAAACATAACCAAAGACAGAGGGGAAATCAAATAATTTGCTATAGTATGTTGTATAAAACTAAGAACACTGGAAACAAATTTTGTTTGTTGTGGGTAACGGGCTGCCTAAATCATGGCACATTACAAAAGGCAATATTATGCATCCAGTAAGGACCAAATAGCAACAAGGAACATGTCTGGTATAATGTTAAGCAGAAAATCAGAATACAAAATTGCATTCACAACATTATTTTCATTCTTCTGGGTTATTTTATTATTGTCCAAGTGTGCTTTCTACGATAAATTAGAGTTGGGAGGAAGTATGCATATATGTACTCCTGCCAGAAAAACTCATTTGCACCAGGCAGTGGTGAGAAATGAACAGGGACTGCACAATTCTTGTTATGGGCAGGGTCTTTGGAGTCCTGTGGACTTGGATTTTCACTGTTACTCTAACAACCCTGAGATGGGACACTGGGCAACAGTCTGACTCTATAAAACCAAACTTTTCAAAACCCTATCACAGGCCTGATCAGGCAATCTACCTCAGGAGGCTGTCGTGCATATGGGGCAGCACTGCCTAGCAACACCTAATAGACAGAAGCTATTGTTCTTTTTGGTGTGCGAAATGTCGTTGAGAGCAATAACGGTGCTACTGATGAGGGCTAGGAACGAGAGGACAGAAGCTGACATTTATGAGAATACCGTCACGCTGAAAACATTGAATGGGAACCTATTTCCACACTGAATACACAGGTGGAGGAGGGCTTTCCATCATCTCTATCGATTGCCCACTCCAACTGGGGCCAAGTGAACATCCCTTCAAAGGACTATTGTAGCCAGGGTCAGGATCTTTTCTTGGTTGGAAATATGGGGAAATTTTTGCCTGTAGCATACTCGTTTGTTGGTGGCCTCATTGAAAACCTTACCCAACAGCCCCAAGTCCTGCTGAATCTGCATGACTCATTTTATTAATGAACACAAAGGCCTATTAACTATTCTTGGGCAATTTTTGATACTATCATCATCGGTAACAAAGAGTGAGTGTAATAAATAATCCTGCTTACATCTTTGCTTTCCCTATTTTTAGGGGAGAGCTATAGTCTCCTCTAAGGAGACCTGTCCCTCCTTGGCACACAGGCCACCAGCCCCAGGGTTCCTTGCCTCTCGTGAACTCTCC
Organism: Lophiomys imhausi; assembly: GCA_907164525.1. NCBI lineage: Eukaryota > Metazoa > Chordata > Mammalia > Rodentia > Muridae > Lophiomys > Lophiomys imhausi. The sequence continues at coordinate 4,345,322 of CAJQZJ010015786.1, read as the reverse complement.
GTCCATTCCTTTCCTCTCAACAGCATATAAATATACTATGGTGTGTACCATCTTAGTAAATACCCAAAATCTGTATTTGATCCTCATATTTCTAAGACAGCCCATCTCCCTGCTCACCTTTTACAACTAAACTCCTTGAAAGAGGATAGCAGAATTCTGAAACCTAATGAACCTGGGTGATGGGAATGTTGTGTGTTATTATTGGTGTGTTTTTATGTTGGAAAAATATATTGAGGTATAATTGGCATTCGATAATCTATATATCTCTTGTTCACAATCTCCTAAGTACTGCCATGCTCAGTACATCTATGAAACCATCATCAAAATAATTTAAGTAATAATTCTAAATTATACGCATTAAAATCGCTACTCTCCCTTTGAAATTCATCTCTCCTCTCCTGCCTTACCCTAGGGTTTTTAAAAAACTATACACACATGTATATAGTCTAGAACTGACTTGTTTGTGTAAAACAGGGTCTCTTTATGTTGCCAACCCTCAAACCTGTAGGTTCAAGCAAAAGTCTTCCCTTAGCTTCAGGCATGGCTGCTACTGCAGGATACAGAATGCTGCTATATTCTGGCTCTTTTTCTAAAATGTTTCATGAAGTTAAGATCTTCCATGTGTACTCTTTTCTTTCATCTGCCTTCTTTTGCAACGCAGTAATTCTGAGATATGAGATTCACTCCTGTGGTAGCAGCACAAACAGCCTATTCTTCTTTATGGTGCAGCATTACTTGGACTGAAGTTTGTTTATCCAGTCACGTGTTGATGGGCACTCGGATTATTGCCAGCTTGGGGCTGTTACAAATAAAGCTTTTATGAGTATCATGCCCAAGTCTTCCTATAGACATATGCTTTCACTTATCTAGGGGACTCCCTCAAATGGGATGAATAGATCATAGTGCAGGTGTACCTGTAAATGTATAGGAAACAGAAGAGCTACATTCCAGGGTTCTTGTGTGATTCTATGTTCCCACCAGCAATGTATGAGTTCCAGATCCCCCACACCCCAATCAATGCTTGGCATATGGTCAAGTTCTTTATTTTTACCATCCCTATATGTGTGGTTTCCCATTGTGGTTTCTTGTATTTTATTTGCATTTCCTCGCTGACTAATGAAGTCGGGCAGTTTTTTTTTTTGTTTTTTTTTTAATAATTTATTTTTTATTTCTTCAAGTTACATCTCAATCACAATCCCCTCCCTACTCCCCCCTCCAGTCCC